>SZYD01002178.1:0-49850 GCA_009363875.1 Mikania micrantha | reverse complement strand
CAGGGCGTTCGTGATTGGAGGACGTCAAGCGCGGAGGATCCCAACATTGTCACGGGTACGTTCCTCTTAAATAATCACTATGCCTCTATTTATTTGACACTGGTGCCGACCGGTTTTGTATCTAGTTCACTTGGTAGGTCACTAGATGTTAGTCCCCTGCCTTAGATAGTCCCTACACTGTGGAGTTAGCTGATGGTAAGTTGATTATAGTAGAAAACATTTATAAGGGATGTATCCTTGATTTGATGGGTCAGATATTAGAGATTGATTTGATGCCTACTGCCTTAGGCAGTTTTGATGTAGTCATTGGCATGGACTGGTTATCCAAGAACCAGGCTGAAATAGTATGCCATGAAAAGATTGTTCGCATACCTCTTCCGCAGGGAGAGACATTATATGTACAAGGAGAGAAGAGCAGTACGCCACTGCGTCTCATATCTTGTATGAAAGCACACAAATGTCTGCAGAAAGGTCATACGGCAGTTATAGCACTTATAACTGAAAAGCCGGTAGCTGAGAAGAAGCTTGAAGATATACCTGTAGTTTGTGAATTTCCGGAGGTATTTCCAGAAGACTTGCCGGGATTACCGCCTATCAGACAGGTGGAATTCCGAATCGATCTTACACCAGACGCAGCACCGATAGCTAGGGCGCCTTATCGACTTGCACCGTCAGAGATGCAAGAGTTATCCACACAATTGCAAGAGTTGTTGGATAAGGGATTCATACGACCTAGTTTTTCACCGTGGGGAGCTCCAGTTTTGTTTGTGAAGAAGAAGGACGGGACTTTCCGTATGTGTATCGATTACCGGGAATTGAATAAAGTTACTATCAAGAACCGGTATCCGTTACCCAGGATTGACGATCTGTTTGATCAATTGCAAGGTTCGAGTTACTACTCGAAGATTGATCTCAGGTCGGGTTATCATCAACTAAGAGTTCAGGAGGAGGATATTCCGAAGACAGCATTCAGGACACGATATGGCCATTATGAGTTCTTGGTCATGCCATTTGGGTTGACAAACGCTCCAGCTGTATTCATGGATCTCATGAATCGTGTTTGTAAACCTTATCTGGATAAGTTTGTCATTGTTTTCATTGATGACATTCTCATTTATTCAAAGTCTGAGGAGGAACACGCCGAGCATCTTCGATTACTGTTAGAGCTATTGAAGCAAGAACAACTGTACGCTAAGTTCTCGAAATGTGATTTCTGGATGCGAGAAGTACAGTTCTTGGGTCATATAGTTAATGAAAAGGGTATACATGTGGATCCAGCAAAGATTGAAGCGATTAAGAATTGGGAAGCACCAAAGACCCCTACCGAGGTACGACAATTCCTTGGTTTGGCGGGCTATTATCGACGATTCATTGAGGGTTTCTCAAAGATCGCTCAGCCACTTACAGCTCTGACGCACATGGGAACAAAGTATAACTGGACGGATAAACAGGAAGCTGCATTCCAGTTATTGAAACAGAAACTCTGCAGTGCACCGATTCTGTCCTTACCGGAAGGAACGGAAGACTTTGCGGTGTATTGTGACGCATCTGGACAGGGTTTGGGATGTGTGTTGATGCAACGGGATAAAGTGATCGCTTATGCTTCCAGACAACTACGAACACACGAAAAGAATTACACTACTCATGACTTGGAGTTAGGAGCAGTGGTTTTTGCTTTGAAGATTTGGAGGCATTACTTGTATGGAACTAAGTGTACTATTTATACTGATCATAAGAGTTTGCATCATATCTTTGATCAGAAGGAGCTTAATATGAGGCAACGACGATGGGTTGAGTTGTTGAACGATTATGAGTGTGCGATTAAGTATCACCCGGGAAAGGCTAATGTCGTAGCCGATGCTTTGAGCAGAAAAGATACAACGGGAACAAGACGGGTTCGCGCACTTATGATGACGATACATACCGACTTACCTGACAAAGTACACAGTGCTCAGATTGAGGCCTTGAAAACGGAAAACTTAGTACCGGAATCTTTACGAGGAATGGAAGAACAATTGAATGTTAAACCTGATGGAATTCGTTATTTCATTGATCGAATGTGGATACCTTTGTATGGAGGTTTAAGGGAACTCGTGATGGACGAAGCACACAAGTCCAGATATTCAGTCCATCCGGGATCAGACAAGATGTATCATGACTTGAAGGCACTGTATTGGTGGCCTCACATGAAAGCCGACATTGCTAAGTACGTTAGCAAATGTTTGACTTGTTCGAAAGTCAAAGTTGAATATCAGAAGCCATCTGGTTTACTGCAACAACCAGAAATACCGATGTGGAAATGGGAACAGATTTCGATGGACTTCATTACTAAGTTACCCCGTACACCGAGTGGTTGCGATACGATATGGGTAATTGTCGATCGATTAACGAAATCTGCACATTTCTTAGCAATCAAAGAAACTGACAAGATGGAGAAATTGACTCGCATTTACATTAAGGAAGTAGTAGCACGGCATGGTGTGCCAATCTCTATCATATCAGATCGGGATGCCCGATTTACTTCCAACTTTTGGAAATCTCTTCATAAGTCATTGGGGACTCGCTTGGATATGAGTACCGCCTATCATCCACAGACCGACGGTCAAAGTGAACGTACGATTCAAACGCTCGAGGATATGTTACGAGCTTGTGTAATTGACTTTGGTGACAGCTGGGAGAATCATTTACCGTTGGTGGAATTCTCTTACAATAATAGTTATCATACAAGTATTCAAGCAGCACCGTTTGAAGCTTTGTATGGTCGCAAATGTCGTTCACCAGTTTGCTGGGCTGAAATTGGTGACAGTCAGATAACAGGTCCTGAACTGGTGCACGAGACGACAGAGAAGATAGTTCAAATTCGGAATCGTATGGCAGCGGCTCGAGATCGTCAGAAGAGTTATGCAGACAAACGTCGCAAGCCGTTGGAATTTCAAGTAGGTGATCGAGTTCTTCTAAAGGTATCACCTTGGAAAGGTGTGATACGATTCGGCAAGCGCGGCAAGCTTAGTCCACGTTACGTAGGACCTTTTGAAATTCTGAAAAGGATTGGTCCGGTTGCGTATCAACTCAAACTACCGGATGAACTCAGTGGAGTTCATGATGTGTTTCATGTGTCGAATTTAAAGAAATGTCTTTCTGATGAGACATTGATTGTACCGTTGGAAGAAATACAAGTAGATGAACAGTTACGATTCATTGAAGAACCGGCAGAAATCATGGACCGAGAGGTCAAACAACTGAAGCAAAGCAAGATTCCAATAGTCAAAGTCCGATGGAATTCAAGACGGGGTCCTGAATTCACATGGGAACGGGAAGACCAAATGATGAAGAAATATCCTCATCTATTCAAAACAGCTACTGCTAACACTGAGAGCGCACGTTAAATTTCGGGACGAAATTTCCTTCAACAAGGGGATGACGTGATGCTTTCACACATCAACACTGCAAATTTCAAACTGTAAGCACAAACATTTTATTTATTCAATTGATTTTGTTACAAACATTTGTGCTACATTACATTCTATATATTTTATGTGCTACATTTCATATGTTACATGTTATGGTAGTACATACACGATTGGTTATATACACTTTGCTATGTGCGGGGCTGCATAGTACAAACAGTTATAGACACTCACTATGTGTGAGGCTACACAACACAGTATGATCAAACACAAACAGTCACACAGTATGATCAAACACAAACAGTCACAGTTAGGTGAACTAACTAGTGTACACGCAAACAGTCACATTGAACGATCACAATTGAGTTCACATTGAACGATCACAATTGAGTTGTGATGTTGCAAGCATTAGACTTTGTGTGTGAGTACACACAAGCACACAGAATGATCAAATCACACTAACACGTATGATTTAAACTCGTAAGTAGTTTCCTAACTACTCTTAACACTTGCTAATTTTCGGGACGAAAATTCCTTCAACAAGGGGATGATGTGACAATCCGACTTTTCAAGTTAACCTTGTTAACCTCTGAAGGCCCAACAAGGCCAATGAAGGCCCAACAAGGCCAATGAAGGGCCAACAAGGCCAATGAAGGCCCAATAAGGTCCATGAAGGCCCAGTAAAGCCAAAGAAGATCCAGTGAAGTTAAGGAAGACCCAACAAGACAAATCAGTTCCAATAAAGTCTATGAAGGCCCAACAGAACTAAGTTAGGCCCAATAGGGGCAAATGAGGCCCAATGTAAACAAATTAAGGCCCAGGGAGGCCCAATGAAATCTAGGAAGGCCCAGTAAAGTTTAGATAGGCCCAATGGTATTTTGAGGCCCAATTAGTTTAATTTAAGCCCAACAATGGTCTATTAAACCGAGTAGTGACAATTCGGGATTTTTTTAGCTAGATTTTGTAAATCAAAATGTTGGGTAATTGAACAAAATCAAATCTGAGAAATTTGAATTTAGAAAAATCAAGTCTAGAATACTTAAATTAGGAGATTTTAACTATTAAAGGAGTAGAAGAGTAAATTTTGACTTTCATGGGTCAAAATTCGTACCTAGTGGCAATTGGATTCGAATTGGATATTGAAACCAAGTTAAAACCGAAATTGATTAACTTTAATCATGCTATTGATGATTAATATCAGTTTCCATACGTTATTAACCTATTAAACCATCGAATTAAGCTGCAATAATGGTAAAAATTCGAAACCGTCGACATTCAATTATCAATCAAATGCAAATCGATCAAATCCTTCACAATATAACTTATAGAATCATTGGTCGGCTCCTTTAGAACCCATTTCACACAAGAATTCGATATCAAGTGCTCGAGACAGAGGAATTCGATCGTGCTTGGCCGAACTTAATTCAAAAGACGAAGTACTTCAATTGGATAGCAAATCAAGTAAGTAATTGATCCTACGCTTTCTAACTTGATCGATTAAGGATAAACACAGATCAATTTCAATTTCTAATACTGGTTTAATGGGATTCGAGTTCTAGGGCTTGTTTTAAGAACGGTTTTGGGGATTTCAACACAAACGAGTTTAATATTCAAATCAAATCACATGGGTAGTTTCAGAATTAGTCGACTAAGGTTTATCCTAAATCAATTTCAGTTGATAACATCGATTTGTTAGAGTTCAAGTAATTAGGGCTCATATAAATACGGTTTTGGGGGTTTCGATTAATATGGATGTTAAAGTGAAATTAAACACCACCATTAGTTTCAGAAACATTCGACTAAGGATAATCACATGCCAATTTAAGTTCTAAACAACGAATTGTTGGGGTTCGATTCTAGGGTTCTTGATAGAAAAACTGTTTTGGGGTTTGATGAACAATCGGTATTAAGAATTCGATCAAATCACACAGAGAGTTTCGTTTATGGTTAGGGATGAAAAGCCCTATGGTTTTGAGGACTATCGGGTTCGAATTCACGATCAATTGAAGGGTTCAAGCTTCGGCTATATTATGGAATAGGATTTGGACTGGAATGGGATTTAAAAGAATTTAATTCTGATATCCATTGCGACACCCTAGCGGGCTGAGTTGGTTAGATGCATGTGTGTAGTGTTGAGGGTCGCGGGTTCGAGTCCCGGCCCAACCAAATTTTTGGATTTTATTAGTTATTTAGTATTTTAATCATATTTTATTCATTTTAACTCCGTTTTCATCCGTTCAAGTTGCGTTGGAACCGTAACGAGAATACGAACGTGTTGAAATGATAAAATTCATATTTTAGTCCGAACACGAAATCGCGTATAATTACGTTTAATTAAATAAAATCAAATGTGATTTTATTTAAACGATTTCAAAAGCACGCGTACTTCCGTATGCCTAATTCTCACACTTTAACATACGTATGTTGATACGTATGTGATTTCAAGCACAAAACGATTATTCGAATAACAATAGGTTATTGTTTAAATCACAGATTCTTCGTAGAGGATTTCTACGCAAGTTCACACGTGTTTGATCATTCTACTATTATCAAAGGTGCGTACACGGCCCCTTTCTTATTTTAAACTGTTTTGGGGGAGAAAACATGTGCAACAAACTGATTTTTAGATACATATCACTTGCATGAGTTATCTGTTTACATTATGTGAAAACATATCAACTTGAAAGTCCTTACACACCTCGAACCGTTTAGTTTGCTGTAATGCAAAGCGTGGTAGTTGGAAATAGATCTATTAGGTTTGACAAACCTCACCTGGTAGATGGGATCTACGCAGGTGTTTGACTGACCAAACACATTTTTACTATTGTTGTGATAGACAATAGTGGCAAGGCGAAAACATGCTATAGCATGGCAACTAGTCAGCTTCGGTGTCGAACACGTATGTAAATAGTTTATATGACTAGCTATCATGACTGTGCAATTGTGATTATGTTATCTACAAACTTGTTATTCAAACTGCTGTTTTGAACTCTATGATTACTTAAAACCTGTGTTATGCACCAACCATTGTGTTGACTTGATTTGCATGTTTTCTCAGGACGCTAAGGCGCGCGTAACAGCTGGCATGGACTAGGAAGATAGGGTCTCATGCATTATAAACTTTGAACATTTGAATTTGAATATTTCAGTATTTTGATTTGTAATGTTTTACTTATCAACAGTTTATTGGTTTTGATTTGAAACGCTTCCGCAATTTTTTTGTAAACTCTGAATATTATGTTTTTAAAGACCAACGTATGTTTTGAAATTCATATAGAGGTCTTCGCTATGTCTAATGATCTGAGATCCTGGTTTGTCACATTCCCAAACGGTATGATTCCGTTAGTTGAAATTGGGGGTGTGACAGGTAGAATTCTCTTACAACAATAGTTATCATACAAGTATTCAAGCAGCACCGTTTGAAGCTTTGTATGGTCGCAAATGTCGTTCACCAGTGTGCTGGGCTGAAATTGGTGACAGTCAGATAACATGTCCTGAACTGGTGCACGAGACGACGGAGAAGATAGTTCAAATCCGGAACCGTATGGCAGCGGCCCGGGATCGACAAAAGAGTTATGCAGACAAGCGTCGTAAACCGTTGGAATTTCAAGTAGGAGACCGAGTTCTTCTAAAGGTATCACCTTGGAAAGGTGTAATACGATTCGGTAAGCGCGGAAAGCTTAGTCCACGTTATGTAGGACCTTTTGAAATCCTGAAAAGGATTGGTCCGGTTGCGTATCAACTCAAACTACCGGATGAACTCAGTGGAGTTCATGATGTGTTTCATGTGTCGAACTTAAAGAAATGTCTTTCTGACGAGACATTGATTGTACCATTAGAAGAAATACAAGTAGATGAACAGTTGCGATTCATTGAAGAACCGGCAGAAATCATGGACCGAGAGGTCAAGCAACTGAAGCAAAGCAAGATTCCGATAGTCAAAGTTCGATGGAATTCAATACGTGGTCCTGAATTCACATGGGAACGGGAAGACCAAATGATGAAGAAATATCCTCATCTATTCAAAACAGCTACTGCTAACACTGAGAGCGCACGTTAAATTTCGGGACGAAATTTCCTTCAACAAGGGGATGACGTGATGCTTTCACACATCAACACTGCAAATTTCAAACTGTAAGCACAAACACTTTATTCAATTGGTTTTGTTACAAACATTTGTGCTACATTACATTCTATATATTTTATGTGCTACATTTCATATGTTACATGTTATGGTAGTACATACATGATTAGTTACACACATTTTGCTATGTGCGGGGGTTACATAGTACATTACACACATTTTGCTATGTGCGGGGTTACATAGTACAAACAGTTTCAGACACTCACTATGTGTGAGGTTACACAACACAGTATGATCAAACACAAACAGTCACAGTTAGGTGAACTAACTAGTGTACACGCAAACAGTCACATTGAACGATCACAATTGAGTTGTGATGTTGAAAGCATTAGACTTTGTGTGTGAGTACACACAAGCACACAGAATGATCAAATCACGCTAACACATGCGATTTAAATTCGTAAGTAGTTTCCTAACTACTCCTAACACTTACTAATTTTCGGGACGAAAATTCCTTCAACAAGGGGATGATGTGACAATCCGACTTTTCAAGTTAACCTTGTTAACCTTCGTAGGCCCAATAAGACCAATGAAGGCCCAACAGGCCCAACAAGGTCAATGAAGGCCCAACAAGGTCAGTGTAGGCCCATTAAGGTCTAAGAAGGCCCAATAAGGCCATTGTGGGCCCAGTAAGGTTAAGAAAGGCCCAATAAGTTTAAATTAGGCCTAATAGTATTTTGTGAAGCCCAATTAGTTTAATTTAACCCAACAATGATTTAAGTGACCAATTAGTAACAATTAGGGATTTTAGATTTAACTTTGTTAATCGATATGATAAGTTATTGATCCAGAATAATCTGTAGTAGTTAGGATTAAATAAAAATCAGATTTTAAGTGTTTAATTTCAAGAATTAGGTCACAAGTTGAGATAATGGGTGATTTTGACTTCTAAAAGTCAAAATTCATTTATATATATATGGGGAAATTCGAAATTCTTCAAATTCGTAGTTGTAATTACGAATTTATCATCCATAATCATTGTAATAATGATCATAAACCGTTTACATACGTTTTAAACCATTAGCATTCGAATTAAATGGAATTATGAGCATAAATGTTGTAACCGTCGTATAGTTACATCAAAACCATGAAATTCGACTCCCATTCTCACAATTGCACAATCCTACACCATAATCGGCACATTCAGAGTCTTTAGCATCCATCAATTCGATCCTGTAAGCTGTGGACAGAGGAAACCGATCGTAGAGTAGCCGTATTCAAGCTCAAAGTTGATTTGTATCAATCGGCCTTCGAATCAGGTGCAAATTCGTTCCTACATTACCTAAAGGTGCCGATTAAGCATAACCCTATGTTTAATTCATGTATAAAAGTTTAATTTTACGAATTCCATATCTAGGGTTCATGATTAAACACGATTTGGGGGTCTTTAAGCAATCGAGTTTTAAAATCAAATTGGATGTTACTGTTAGTTTCAGATTAGTCCGATCAAGGGGAAATATATGTTAAGTTTGAATCATATCATCGAATTGTAAGAGATCAAGATCTAGGGTTTATATTAAGAACGGGTTTGGGGGTTTTATATTAATCGAGCTTTAAGATCAAATTAAATGTTGTTTTTAGTTTCAGAGAATCTCGATGAAGCTAATCCATGACTCAATTTCATTGTATTATAATGAATTGATTAAGAACAAGATCTAGGGTTCTTATGTGAAACGAATTTGGGGATTGGGTCAAGATGGGTTCTAGGATCAAATTGAATGGTATGGTGAGTTCCAGAAGACTCCGAATGATGATAATATCATAACAATTTGATGTTACAGTAGCGAATTGAATAATTTCGAATTAGGATTTGAGAATTTGAGTTCGAAACTATTACGGGTAGATTAATTAAGTTAAAATGGATGATAGTTCGAATTAAGATCATCTATAGAGGCGAGTGAATCCTAGAAACAGAAACCCTATGGTTGTATGATCGATTAAAATCGAATTGGGGTTCAATTGAGCCATTTGGGTTTTGGGTAATCAAAGGGAACCGGTCTAGTTGTGGTTAAAAACATTTAAAATCCATTCTGTTAACGAAATATGAAACAGAGGAACTGGTAAGGGGAGGATGTGTGGAATTAGGGGTCACGGGTTCGAACCCGGGCTCCAACTATTTTTAAGTTTTAGACTATTTAGGTATTTTTATCATAAATTCTTCGTTCTAACTCTGATTCGATCCATTCAAGTTACGTTGGAACCGTAACGAGAATGCGAACGTATTAGAATAATAAAATTCATATTTTAATCCGAAAGCGAAATCGCGTATAATTTCGGTTATTTAAATAAAATCAAATAGGATTTTATTTAAACGATTTCAAAAGCACGCGTACTTACGTATGCACATTCTTAACACTTTAACATACGTGTGTTGACACGTATGTGATTTCAAGCACAAAACGATTATTCGAATAACACTAAGTTATTGTTTAAACACAGATTCTTCGTAGGAGGATTTCTTATACAAGCTTTTAGTGTGTGATCATTCTGCTAAAAATCAAAGGTGCGTACACGGCCCCTTTCTTATTTTAACTGTTTTGGGGGAGAAAACATGTGCAACAAACTCTTTTTAGATACATATCACTTGCATGAGTTAGCTGTTTACATTATGTGACAACATATCAACTTGAAAGTCCTTACACACCTCGAACCGTTTAGTTTGCTGTAATGCAAAGCGTGGTAGTTGGAAATAGATCTATTAGGTTTGACAAACCTCACCTGGTAGATGGGATCTACGCAGGTGTTTGACTGACCAAACACAATTTTACTATTGTTGTGATAGACAATAGTGGCAAGGCGAAAACATGCTATAGCATGGCAATCCGTCAGCTTCGGTGTCCAACACTTATGTAAATAGTTTATATGACTAGCTATCATGACTGTGCATGTGTGATTATGTTATCTACCATCTTGTTATTCAAACTGTTGTTTTGAACATTATGAATGATTAAAACCTGTGTTATGCACCAACCTTTGTGTTGACTTGATTTACATGTTTTCTCAGGACGCTAAGGCGCACATTAAAGATGGCATGGACTAGGAGATAGAGTCGCATGCATTTTTAACATTTTGGATATTTGAATTTGAACATTTAAGTATTGTGTTTTGTAATGATTACTTTACAACTGTTAATGGTTTTAAACGCTTCCGCAATTTTTGTAAACTCTGATGTTATATTTAAAGACCAACGTATGTTTTGAAATTCATATAGAGGTCTTCGCTATGTCTAATGATCTGAGATCCTGGTTTGTCATGCTCCCAAACGGTGTGATTCCGTTAGTTGAAAGTTGGGGGTGTGACACCTCGGCCCATTACTAGCTTTTGATTTCCAAATGCTTCTTTGATCAATTCTTTGTATAACTTGTCCTAGGTAATTCAAGTGAATTACCTAGATTAGTTACGTGTCTTTATGAGGTTTCCTAAGGTATAGGTGTTAATAATTAAATTAACACTTAGCCTTAGTTTATTGTTAGATCCTCATGATTTGCCAACTGAATTCCCAAGTGTGTTGCAATAAATTAATAGATGTCAACAACACGTAATTAAACTGTTTGTATGATTAAGAAACACATTTTCTTAGAAAACCCTAATTCCTTATCGAAATAAACACATGTATCATTAACCATCCATATTAAAGGTTAAGCCCCATTGTTACTATGATAAACCCTTAGTTTAATGCCTTATGATGAAACCATATTCACCCAAATTTGGTTGCATGGGAATGGAAACCCTAATATCCCTTTCCATGCACACACACAAAATGCATGCACACACCTAAGGATTTCCCATGCATACATCTACATAGCCCGAATCTATGCATTCCTTGCATGTCAAGATGGGCCGAGACAATCCTGGATCGGAAGTGTCTTGGCCGAATGATTCGACCGAGCGAATGGAATGATGGTCGAAACAAACATGACCGAGAGAATGAGCCTATACCGAATGGAAGTGTGAGAATGGGCTTGGGCGGTTCGAATGGCTGTTGACCGAAGCAAGGGCCCGACCGAATAGCATGGGCCGACAGAATAGCCATGGGCCGACCGAAGGAGCCTGCTTCGGCTCTTGACCCTTTCGGCCGAGTGAAGGCAACCGGTCCATTCGTTGCGCTGTGGGTTCCCATTCGGCCAAGTCGATTCCCACATGTGCAGCCATGAGTTTCATGCTAATCATCCAGAGATTGAAGTGGGTCTTGTTCCTACACCATACTAAGGTGCTATAATGTGAATCCTATGGATTAAAATGGGTTAAAACCGGTCTGTAAGGGGGCCGATCCAAAGGGTTTCAAAAACCCTAAAACCGAACTTAATCTTGATCTTTACCTCAAATCGGTTGGATCCAAGCTCAGAGCCTTTGTACTTTCGTGATCTACAAGTGATAGTGGTCGTTTTGACACCAAAAACACTTGATTTCGTGGAGAAATGAGAGATTTAGAGTTTAAATTCTAGTGAGAGAGTGTAGAGAGGGAAAGTGACGGTGGTGATAAGAGAGGATGGGTGGTTGGGGAAGAAGGAGGGCGTTAATGCCCTCATAAATGCTTAAAAACAACCCGGGTGTGTTCGGTCTCGATCGGTTTCGCTCATGTTCGCGTAAAACGTCGTTTTCTTTCCATTTTCGTAACAAAACTTCTCGGTTTTAAAACAAGAGTTTATAAAATTATTTTAGATGGTTATTCCTAGTAAATTAAGTAAATATCTTTCATTTATTTTAAATTTTCAGAAATATTTAATTTACTGTTTAAAATCGAATCGTACAGTCGTCGCACGTATTTGTTTGAATCGTCACCCGTACAAATACGACGATAACTACACTTTTCAATATGGTTTTCTAATTATTGGATATCATTCAGAACATTAAACTTTCAGATATATTCGTACAGATCGTCACCTATACGAATAATCCGTCAATTTAGCATTCACGTAACGACATCCGCATTGTTTTGTTTTGTAAAGCCTCACATACGTTTACACATAATAGAATCCTAACAATCAATCACATGATGGTTCTGTATTGTCACGTAATTATCTGACTCATGAACCATAATTCTGAGTTTCGTTTCTGAAATGTTTCTGAATCTGTTCTATGATAACCTGATATGCTAGTGATATATGAACGACAACTGAAATGTGTACTTGATTCACTGTTTACGTCACTGTGTTGATCACTGTTCCAGTGACGTTTTGGGCACCGATGTCACTGTCTCCCCTTGTTAAAGAAATTTTGTCCCGAAATTTAAGAATTATTATCCGGTGCGGTTTCTCTGTAAACAATTGAGGATACTTGAGCTTCATGTGATCTTGTGTTCCCAAGTAAACTTGGCTCTGCGCTTCAAATTCCAACGAGCCTTAACAATCGGAGTACAGCGTCGCCTTAGTTGTTTAACCTTGCGAGCCATAATCTTCGAAGGTTCTTAGATAAAGTGTAAATGTTCGTCCAGGTGAATTCCTTCAGCTGGTATGACGAAAGATTCATCAGTAAAGCATTTCTTCAATTTCGAGACGTGAGACACGTCATGCACTCCACCGAGATCATGTGGTGATCTCAGTCTATATGCTACCGGACCAATTCGATCAATGATCTCGAATGGTCCCACGTATCGCGGTGCTAGTTCGCCTTTCTTTTCAAAACGGCTTACACCTTTCTCTGGGGATACCTTTAACTTGACATGGTTTTCTCCACTTGAAATTTCAACGGCTTATGCCATTTATCGGCTTAGCTCTTCTGTCTGCTCCTTGTTGTCTGTAGCCTTTGTTGAATCTAAACAATGTTGTCAATAGTTTCTCGACTAAGCTCTGGTTTAGTTGTTTGATTATCTCCTATCTCAGTCCAACAGTTCGGTAACCAACATTTTCGGCCATAACAAGCCCCGAATGGTGTGCATTCAATGCTACTATTATAACTGTTGTTGTAGGAGAGTTTGATAAGTGGCAATTGAAATCCAAAACACAGGTTCTCAACATGCCCTTTAGGGTTTGAATCATGCGTTCGTTTTGACCGTCCGTTTGAGGATGGTAAGCTGTACTTGGATTCAAGTGCGACCCTAGAGACTCCTGTAAAAATTTCCAGAACCTTGATGTGAACCTGTTGTCTCTATCTGATACAATAGACAATGGTACATTGTGAAGGTCTCACGCTTTGGTAAGAAAAGGGCAGATTTTTGTCAATCGATCATTGATGATCCAAATGGTATCATGACCACTGGAAGTGCGGGGTAGCTTGGTATTGAATAAGTCTGGTTCGTGTGCTTTCTTAAGAATAAGTCTTCTTGAGTTATCTACCGCCAGAATCCACCCAATATTTTGGTAGTAGGTATTTCATCCGGTTTCATCTCAAGCTGTTTTTCTGCTCTACCATCTGACACTCTCCTTAAAGTTTTCATATGTGGCTCTAACGACTCTAGGTCTTGATCGTCCGATCGAGATCCTTAAGTCACACATGGTGAATTTTTAGGTTATTTGATATAACCATATACATACTTCACCACCTGTTACATCTGTTCCCATCTATGAAAGTGTACTTTATATGTTGGGGGAGGTCTACCTAAAATATGGTGGTCCTATTAGGATAAAGTTAATGATTTATGTTTTAAGTAATCCAATACACATCTCTGAGATGATGTATATTTACCTTACTTCTACCCAAAAGTCGTGTGACTTATGGGGCTTATTGCAACTGTTGTTCCAATTGTTGCTATTCTTAGCCTAACTTCACACTTGGAGAATTGAGCATAGAGTTGCTCTTTCTTTAATAGCTCTAGAATCTTCCTGGGATGTTGTTCGCGTTCTGCCTTGCTCTTAGAATGAATCAGTAAGTCATCCCCAATGACAATGACAAACTGATCCAGATACAGCTTGCACACTTGGTTCATGAGGTCCATGAAAACAGTGGGTGCATTTTTCTATCCTAAAGGCATTACCGTAAACTCGAAATGCCCATACCTCATTCGGAATGTTGTATCTGGCATATCTTCGTCTTGTATTCACAACTGATTTCCCCTGATCTACTTAGCTAGTTTAGCTATTATCACAACATAGTTCTACCATTCATCCTGTCCTAACATCCTAGAATCGGGGTTCTCTAAATCAAGTGATTTGAGTTCTATTAGGTCTAGGTGACAAAGTGACTCCTTACACACTATCTTTAGCATTTGAATTTCTACGGCCTTTTTGTACTCTAGTTAGATAAGGTTCCTTTCCTAATTATAGTAATTATACTGTAATTAAGAATTACCCTATCTTTATTTATTTACCTAGCGTTTATTTGACCTAAGGCTTCCTTATGTTACTATTCCTATTATCTAATTGGCACCGAGTTTGCATACGGTTACCTTAGACGTATAGTTTCTCAAGCCACGCGGAGTATGCATTTCGTATTAGCAAGCCAATAAATGATTTAATGTAACAGGATGAAATATGTACACCTATGGGGTCATCCCACCCCAAACTTGCATCAGAAGCTGGTAGAGTAACCATTTCCTCAGAATGTGCAGGATCTGCAGAAGATACCTTCACGGCAGTCTCGTGCAACGTGTTCGTACATTCTGCACATATAGCAATCCTTGTTGTGTCATGGAAGGGGATATGTAGTCTTTCCAAGGTTCTGATTATGAGTCGGGGGATTATTACAATCACGACTCCAATGTCCCTTCCTCCCGTAATTCAGACAATGTTTGTACAGTTTATTCTCGACATGGTGAAGACCGCACGTCGCACATAAAGGAAATTTGCCAGCATTCCGTTTGCATATTAATTCCATCGAAGATCTGAATTGATGATCCCAATGGCCCATCTTACCACAACGTGTGCATGTTTGCATGGGGTTTCAGCTCGGTGGTGATAGTGGCAGCTATTGCAAAGAGGGGCTTTTCTAGCATAACGCTTACGAACCTCTGACTCTGGAGCAACGACCATTTGGCAAAGGGGAACGGCCTCCGTGTAGATTATAGGGTCTCTTGATTTCTTAGAACGACACCGCTTTTGCTTCTTGCTTGTTTCTCCTTACACCAATATTTCAGTTTCCGTGATTGTTTTCGGGTAGCATCGAGTGTTCTGATCACCGTTCATGACTTGAGTGATGATTCCAGGGAGAACCGTCATCAACTATTCAGTGACTAGGGTTGCGAGTGCAATGGTTGCTGGGTCCATCTCCTATGTAGGAGAAGGTGGTGATGGTTGTCTTCTTGGTGACGTTCTGCTTATACCCGAAAGAACATCGGTTAGCGTAAAGACCGAATGTAAAAGACACAATGCAAGCTTAAATCCTATATTCTCTATACGAGGGTCCCTAAGTTACAGTCTAGGCCAAACCGTTTAAGTAAATAACCTATTATTCTCTATAACCTTGAGCCCTGATACCAATCTGTCACACCCCGAGCCGACAGGACACACGATCCTGCCCGCCGGCTCGAGGTGTGACAGTTCACAACCTTGCAACCTATCTCACGAAGTCTTCTAAACACCCCGACTATGATGAGGTCATCGACATTTTGGTAAACTCCTTTGCTCACACTGATCTTACTCTCGACCCTCCTATTTCTGAGTCTGCCCTAAATCAGTTTTGGGTGTACTCGGCTTTGGTGTCTAAGGATGACTCTGCTGAAAGCATCACCTCTGTGGTTGCTTGTCAACTGGTTTCCATCACCCCCTCTAAACTTAGTCTTGCCCCAAATCTGGGTGATACTGATGCACCCACCATTGTTCCTATCAAACACTCAAGCCAAACTCATGGATGACACTAAGGACACAACCACCCTCGGTGAGGCCACATCCACCTCCTCTTCCACACCATTCAAGGTACCTACCAAAAGAAAAGTATCCACCAAAGCCCTCAAACCTAAAAAACCTAAAAAGGCTGCTCAAGAAGTTGAGATCCCTGAACAAGTCTCTATGCCCACTGGACAGATAGATCCATTTGTTCCATCCTCACAAATGGATCCTAAATCTCAAACCCATCTAGCTCGTTATCAATTTTCTCCACGGGATGATGTTGTACCCCAAAGGGATCCCACACAAACCACTGAAATGTCACTTGACATTCAAATGGTAGTACAATCTCCCAAGGACAGTTCTGTTTCTTGACCACAACAAGCCCTTAACTCTATTGCCCAAATTCTCCATAAGATTGATTCTAATTTTGAGTAAATTGGTTCTACTCCGCCCTCACCAATTGAGGAGCAGCCCCTTCAAATCACAGCTCAAGATCATCAATCTCCTACCCATGGATAAGAGGGTGAGATCAGGGTGTCCATTCCTTCTAGACATCATGATCATATATCTGGAGCATCCATCTCGCATGAAAGCCTTATGGGTCTTCATCTGGATGGATTAGGCACGAAGACTCCAACTATGGCAACAACCAATGAAGTTTTTGAAACTGAGGCTGGAAATCCCCTGAACCATGAAAAAGGGGTACATGACACTCCTAAGATGGACTTAGGTCATGCTAAAACTGACCCACCAGTCAGGGATTTGGATGATATCCTTAAACGGTTGGACGAATTAGATCCCAAACACAAAGAATTGACAACTATTGTTTCTCATATTTAGGCTGATGTGGCCAAGCACACTCAGCTAGTCACAAAAGTTTTGAATGACCAAGTCCTGCAACCTCAATCCATCCTAATGCAGGCACCTTCACTTGAAGGTCTCCCAAATACTTCACCTACTTCCACTGCCCCCGCCTTCTCAAACAAAGCTTTATAGTAAGTGTTAAACCGACTTCTTAACACCCATCTCACCACTCTTTTCACCAAATTTACCAAAGAGTTCCATACCACCCAGAAGCTTCAACTGGATCTACTGAAAATTTCAGTAGATTCCTGTTAGTCCCAAGCTTGGAACTAAAACATATATCCATATAATCAACACAAGTGCGGAATGATATCACGTATGTGCAAGAAAAACAATAATGCTGATCAAGATTAAGAACAATGCAAGAATACTATTCCAATGCACTCGGTTTCAAGGAACCGACTGGTACACCCAAAAGAGAAAAAAATAATAACAATAAGCTCTAACCCTAATTGTGACAAAGAAAAGGGTTTATATACTACCAATACATGACATAGGCCTCTCGGCCCATCAGATCTAATTATCTACTAATTTGAAAACCCTGATAACCAACTCGAGAAACCCCAAGAATGTCGAGAACCAACAATCTCCCCCTAATTTTGTGTTTCCTCAGCACTCTCTTCATTCACAGGTTCATTAGCTTCACCACATTTAATCATCAAGGTAGAAGAATCTCCATTTCCTCCTGACCATGCTTCATTCTTCACGATTACTCGAACATAAACAACAAATTCCAGTGCATCCTCCAAATGATCCTGGTACACTTTCATTCCTTGATTGTTCAAGAACTTGATATATTTTTCACTTAGGCACATAAGATCAATTGGATCATAGAATGTATGCTCCACTTCTCCACAATTGATAATTATTCCATATATTTGTTCATCAAAGGCCCAAAACTTGAAATTATCCAGAACTCCTTCAGGTAGATCAGGCAATATCGGCACCTTCTTCATCCAATATGTAGCTGGCCATTTTACTTCAAAAACATCTATGTCAATAGGATTTCCAATTGAGTTAGTGGTCTTCTTATTCTGACAAATTTAGCGAGAGTCATATCTAAAAAGCCTTTTCGAACATCTTGCTTCAATGAAGTGTAGAAGCTTTGTCCTCGCTTGTTATTGGTTGGATTAAAGAATCTTTGTCTTGCCAGCTCCACCATTTCTACTACTGTCAATGACTTGAAAGAAGATGGATGATCATAATACTCGATCTGCTTTGTTAATTTTCTTCTTACCCACCACAATCCCTTGACCTCATCATAACCCCAGCATACAATCCCAGATCTATCACCTTCATAGTTGAATCGACTATCTCCCACATCAACAACAAATCTTGTAGGTTTAGCTTTTGCAGCATCTCTAGCCTCTTGAACAGTTCTTTCATTGATCATCATGAGTTCTCTAGATTTTGCCATGCTAACTTTGAAACCAGTCTCACCAGCAAAATATTTCCTTAATCCTTCCTCACGGCTTTTAGTGAGCTCATCAAAATCAGCTTTACTCAGCTCTGGCACAGATTCAGCAACATTTGATGGACTAGTTTCATCAATAAACTCCCACTTAAATTTATCTTGTAGCCTTTGCTTCAAATACAGAACGATAGATGACAAGTGGCCCATATTAGTTTCAAGATCTTTAATCGTTTTGTCTTTAAGTTCATTGTCATTCTTCAGCTCTTAAATGAACATGTATGAGACAAAGAATCTTGTTCCAATTCGAACACTCTACTTTGAAGCTTGATTACATCAATTGGCTCATCATCTGGTAGTACGTTCTTTCCTTTGTCTAATCTATGTCCCGTTTCTTCAACCAAAAAGGCATCATCATCCACATCTTCAGTATAGGAAGAGGGTCCAGCATTATACTTTGTAGATTGTAGTACCGGTTCAGTTGGTTTCACTGTAATAATCGGCACTTATATTTCTAGAGTGATTTCAGTTTCAGTTTCAGTTTCTCTTACAACAATCCTGGGCCTTGGGTCTCTTCTTCTTCTTTTTCTTGGAATTAAGTCAACAGCAGTATCAAGTGGGGGTTCTTGTTCAGTAAGAAAAGATATGGAAGGAGGATTTTCCACACTTCTTTTAACATGCTAAAGAAGTATTTCAAGATTTTCAGTAGTTAACAAATTGACTTGTTCCAATCGATCACCTTCAACCGATATGGTTTCCATCTCAAAGTCAAAGTTCAGATTTGATTCGTTTGCAGTCATAACATTCTCATATTCTGGTGGGTGCACCTCATAGACATATTCGACTGAACCAACAACTTGCACATCATGCTCTTCTTCAATCACTACATTCAGAATTTCGATCTCTTCACCAACATTCTCACCTTCCACTTCAGCAAATTGTCCAAACTTCTTTAATGGATGCAATCCTTCAAACTTGTACTTTCCACCTCGATTCTGCATTATCAGGGGGAATGTCGACTCACTCAACAGCTTAAAATCTCGTGTCACAACTCCTCTTTGCAAGTTATGAAATTTGTCATCAAAGATCATCTGTAGAAACTTGGGATACATCATGAACCTTTCTGATCTGCTCCCCTCAAATTGCCCTTTATCTCATTTAGAATGAACTTTGAGAAATTGAATTCCCAGTTCATGGCAAGAGCTACAAAAGTTGAAGATTGATCTTTGTTCAGCATGTCATAAGTCCCTTTGTTTCCACTCATACTCACCATAAATACATGAGCAATGTATCTCCAGTAAGGAATCAGAAGTTTCTCTTGAAGCATCAGAGACACCCCTTCATAACCCATTTCAGAAAAAAACCCCTTCTATCACTCCTTTCTCTAGAGATACTGGATCAGTAGATTTATCTATAAATCCCATCACTTCTCTAATTACCATCTTTGAGATCACAATCTCTATATCTTGAACTTGTGCACTGATGGTTCTTTTACCACTGTCTCCTTCTTTTTGCAGCTTAGCAGATAGACAGAAGTCTTAAATAAGATTCTTGTGTATAACTGGGTTCATTCTTAATGCCTGAGATATCTTGCACGTATTAAATCCATGGATTGCATATGCGAATTGTCTCTGACTTTCGAGAGGAGGAGATAACAGCAAAGCCAAGTTGCGATTGTCTTTCCAGAGAATCTGCATTTGTTGTGCCATGTTAATATGAAAAATAAAAATTTAAAAGCACACAAACGAGTCAAGTTAGTAACACTTTTTTTGAAAAACAATAAACAAATCTTTAATTTTTTTAAGATTATGTTGAGATTCAGTTTCAGCTTTGAGACCAAGACTCAGAGAATTTCGAGTTTGAGTGATTTTAGTTGCTATTTTCGAGTGCTCAATTTAGCATTCTCGAGTCCATATTTGAATTCAATTGATGTTGTCGAATTCATTTTAACATTTTAGAATTCATTCTCGAGTTCATCAATAGGTTCTCGAGTATTCAGGACCATTCTCGAGTTCAAATAAGCGTTTTCGAATTTTAATACGAATTCTCAAACTCATTTCTCTTTTCTCGAATTTTAAAAACGAATTCTCGAGTTTCTTTTCTTTTCTCGAATGTCCTGTCCTTTCAAGAGTATTTGATTCGAGAACCCTTCATGTTCTCCGAACAAACTCGAAACCCGTTCCCAGAGAATCAGCCTTTTCAAATCTATTTTCAATCGATTTCAACCAGAAATTTATCATGATTCAAATTTATCTCTTAATTTCAACACTTCATTTTGATTTACACATCTAAAATCACCACCATTAAAATCTGATTGAAGTTTTTCTCTTTCTCATTTATCCTGCAAACATAACTTCACAAACAATCAAATGATGTAATGATTGAAAAGACAATTGAACAGTGATCAACAAATTCCAACTCAAAAACGTGATAGCAAAGGCTACAAATCGAAGGCACAAGAAACTCAGTTCAAATAACTCGAAAACAGGTGTGTGAAAGTCGAGAATGTGAGAGAGAGGAATATTTTGACCGCCAAGACTCACTTAACCCTATTTAAATCCTTCAACTGTTTACATTTCAAGCCCATTTACCATCAGCTGGCCCATAAATTGAAAGCATTTGTTTTTCAACTAATCATAAGTGATCAACTCAGACTAACTTAAATTGTTTTGGGATCAAATCGTTCTCAAGTCAGTTAAGATTTCCTTTTAATACTAACCTTTTTGAACTAAATATCATGATTGCCGGTATAAAAACATCCTTTTAATATTTTGGATTTTGCATGATTGTGCTCTAAGGCATCCTTTATTGGTGTAAGCAGATCCAAATTTCGTAGCACATACTCATGTATGCAAGTAACATCTCAGGTCTCCGCGTAAACAGAACAAAGAGAGCTACACTTCTCAGGTCTCTGCTGAAGCAGAACAGAGAGAAGACACCCATGAACACTGTAGGTTTTTATATACAGACATAAAGTACTTTCAGAGAACGCACTCAATGTTCGACATACTTTCAGAATCTCGTGCCTATCAAACGTGTCATAAGATATCTAAGACAGTCAAATAGGTAATGCACTCTTCTAAGTTGTGATATTTGTACAACGTAGCACACAATTTCTTTAATTTAGCACATCATTTCAATTCTAGTTCATTTAGGCATAGCATTTTTCTGTAATTTTAAACTAACCCTTTATCACGAAAGTTTATATCATTTCCCAACACATGTTTAGACTAAAATTCTTTTTGCATATTTCTCCCCCTAAATTTATTCATAACATGAAAAAATTTATTTAAAGACATTTGTTAAAATGAATTAGTAGTAAAACACCAAGGACCCTAGATAGCTATTACTTTATGAACTCAATCCTCAAACGCAATCATTTTTAGCAAATTCACAAGCACATTGATGGTTGAAATGCTCACAGGTTTCGTGAACATGTCAGCCACATTTAGTTTTGTGTCAATTTGTTCCATTTTAATGTGTTTGTGATCACAACAATCTCTGATAAAATGAACTTTCATGTCAACGTGCTTGGTTTTAGAGTGTTGAACCGGGTTTTTGCATATTTGAATTGCTGCATCGTTATCACAAAAGATAGGAGTGTTATGAAAGTTCAAACTGTAATCCAGCAGTTGATTTTGCATCCATATCACCTAAGAACAGCAGGCAGAGGCTGCAACATATTCAGCTTCTGTAGTAGAAATAGAAATAGTTTGTTGTTTCTTGCATTATCATGAAATGAGCCTATCACCCAGAAATTGACATCCAGCAGAAGTAGATTTACGATCAATATCACATCTTCCATAGTCACTTTCACTGAAGGCATAAAGATCAAATTCAGAATTTCGAGGATACCACAAACCAAACCGGGGCTTCCCTTTCAAATATCTGAAAATTCTATGAACGACAGTCAGATGAGAATGTCTTGGAGAGGATTGATGACATGCACATTGACAAACTTCAAACATGATGTCTGGTGTGCTTGCAGTAAGATACATCAAGGACCCGATCATTGATCGATAATGAGTCTGATCGACCTTAGAGCCATGTTCATCAGACGTGAGTGCCGGACGTTCTTTCATGGGAGTTACATCGGAGTTGCAATCTTTGATGCCAAATTTCACTAGCATATATGTCACATACTTGCTTTGATGAATGAGAATTCCTTCAGAATTTTGACGAACTTGTAACCCCAACAAAGTGGTCATTTCTCCCAAGGAGCTCATTTCAAATTTCTTCTTCATTACACTCTCAAACTCCTTGCAAAGTTTTTCACTGGTTGATCCAAAGATAATATCATCAACATAAATTTGGACCAGAATCATGTCATCCTCAACTCTTTTGAGAAACAGTGTCGGATCAATTGTTCCCCGTGTGTATCCATGACTAAGCAAAAGTTTGGTCAATATTGCATACCAAGCCCTTGGAGCCTGATGGAGCCCATATAAAGCTTTATCGAGCTTGTAAACATGCTCTGGTTGGTCTGAGTCAACAAAGCCAGGAGGTTGACTAACATATATCTCTTCCTTCACCTTCCCATAGAGAAAAGATGTTTTCACATCCATTTGATACACAGTAAATCCCATGTAGGAGGCATATGCCAAGAACAGACAAATGGCTTCCAATCGAGCAACAGGAGCATAGACTTCATCGTAATCAAGTCCCTCAACCTGACGAAAACCTTGAACAACTAATTGTGCTTTATTTCTGACAATTACACCACTGTCATCTTGCTTGTTGCGAAAAACCCATCGTGTACCGAGAGACTTTTTGCCATATGGTAGAGGAACAAGTTCCCACCCTTTTAACCGATCAAACTGACTTAGTTCATCATGCATGGCTTCAACCCAACTAGGTTCCTCAAGAGGCATGTATATATTCTTGGGTTCTATCTGAGAGATAAAACAAGAATATAAACAGTTATTAATAGTACCAGATTGGCTTCGTGTCTGAACACCCGTGTCTAGAGATACGATAACATTTTCAATGGGATGATCTTTTTGAGTGCGAGAGGAAACACCGTAATGAGAAAAGTAGACAGCATTTGGTGGATCGGATACATTTGTGGATGGAGCAACGAGATTTTTTGATTCAGAATCAAGCTCAGAATTTGACGAACTAGCGGTATATTCAGCATCAATTGGTTCAGAAAGGAGGTTATCAAGATTTGAGACAATAGGTGTGCCAGATTGAATCTCTTTCCCTTTATCGAGCTGAGGCATTGTGGGGTGTTAAGCAGGAGGGTCAACAGTCCAGGATGTGTGACGTACAAGATCTGACTCATCAGTATCCGGTGTAATACTTGAAATCTTTGCATCAACAAAAGAAACCTCAGCTAGAATGTTGAAATATTTGAACAAAGTTGAATAGTCAAACAACCAATCTGGTTCAACTCGTGCGTCAGTTGCATTCTCCTCAAGCCAACGAACATCATAAGACTCCACAATTTTCATGGTGATTTTATTGTCGACACAATATGCTGCTTTACTAGCATATCCAACAAAATAACAGTCATCTGCTCTAGCATTGAACTTTGGGATGGCGTCCAGGTGCAGTAATGTACAAGGACATCCAAAGATTTTGAAATGCTCAACGGATGGTTTGTGCTTGTAGAGAATCTCATATGGAGTCATCATATGTTGTTTCTTCAATAAAACTCGATTTTGAACATAGCACGCTATATTAATAGCTTCTGCCCAGAAAAATGTAGGCAAATTTGAGTCGATCAGCATAGTACGTGCAGCTTCAATCAATGTTCTATTTCATCGTTCAGCAACACCATTTTGTTGCGATGTTCTGGCTGCACTGTACCGCCTAGCAATTCCCTTGTCTACATATAAAACATTTAGTTCAACATTATTGAACTCTGTGTCGTTATCGGATGGAATGGCTTTGACTTTATCATTAGTCTGATTCTCAATGAGAATGATGAATTTCTTTAATAATTCTGCTGTTTCACTTTTATTTGATAAAAAGAACACCCAAGTGAAACGTGAATAGTCCTCTGTAATGACCAAGCAGTATGATGCACGATTAATATTGAGCACGTTAACTGGACCGAATAAATCCATATGAAGGAGCTGCAAAAGAGAGTCAATGGAATTGAAGATTTTTGACTTGTGAGGCTTTCGGTGATGCTTCCCTTTAGCGCATGCAACACACTTCTCAATCATTATAAAGTCTTTTATTGGAAGATTTCGAACAATATTTCCTTTCGCAATTCGATTTAGATTTTTGAGATTTGCATGACCAAGACGTCGATGCCAAAGCATCGCAGTTCGTTTAGATAGTTTCAACAAGAGTCATACGACTTCTTCAGATGGTTGTTGATTCATGTCCAGGAAATATGCATCTTGTCTTTGTTGAGCTTTGACCAGAATCCAATCTTCAGGAATGATGATGCCATGTTTGAGAATAAGACATTCTTTGGTTGTAAAATGACTAGAGTATCCTTTGTCACACATTTGTGACACACTGAGTAGACTGTGCTTGAGTTCAGGAACATAGTTAACATTTTCGAGAGTTAAGGCTCCATTTGAAACTGTTCCCCGTTGAATGATTTACTACCTCCAGCAAAAATCACATCTCCCCCATCATGATGCTCAAGATTTGTAAGCTAGGTGATGTCTCCTGTCATGTCCCTGGAACAGCCACTATCCACATACCAAAGTTTGAGAATATTCCTCCATAGCCGTTCCTGCACATATTACCGGATTAATTAGTTTTTGGAACCCTGATCATCTTGCTTCTAGGTTGTCCAAAACGATATGTGGATGTAGTAGTATCAAGAGAAAACAATTTCAACGTAGCATGTTTGCTGAATGATTGGGGTGAAGTTGTGAATGTGTGAAATCTGTGGAGTTAATTTTTCCCGCGCAAGTTTTGGTGTGGTCAGATGATCCGTTTTTCGCCAATTACCATCAGAATGCTTTGGGTTTAAATGAAATCTAGTTATAGTCTTAGAGTTATGCATCTTCATTGACTTAAACTGTTTTTCATTTCGTGACTTAGCATTCTGATTTGTTCTTGTGTAACATCCCAAATTTTCTAATACAAGTTACTTGAACTTACGAATGCGTAGCGAATAATTAACTTGCTAGAAAAGGGACGAAAAATAACCAAGGTGAGGGGTAGAAATCGTGTACTCGAAATAGGGAGGATTTCGAGTACACCACATTTCGTGTACACCAATTCGAGTACACTGCCTATAAATAGTGGAGCCTTGGGAAACGTGCTAACCTTTGTCTGGAAGCACATTTCTCTCGAGTACACGAAGCAGATTTCGAGGACTTCAAGAATCGAGCTTTTGATCGGCCAAACGAAGGAGGAAACGCACGGGATTCTACCAGGAGGATCAGCTACCTTCAAGTAAGTGATTTATGTATAGAAAGCTAGATTTTTATACTAAAGTTAGGATGGAGATACAAAAAGGGAACTTATGCATAAAGCTCACACCTTTATGCATAAAGTTCGGAACTTTGAGGTTCCAGTGTATAGATAACACCCTAAGGAACCTAGAACTAGCTCCCCAAAGTCTTAGATGAATTTCTGAGATGTTTAATGACGAAAGTGATGAGTACACGAAATCCTGCACAAAGGGGTAATTCGAATACCATGATTATTTCGAATACATGGAAATTTCGAGTACAGTGCCATGTTCGAATACACAAGGCATTTCGCAAACACATGTTATTTCGAATACACAAGGCATTTCGTATACACATGTTATTTCGAATACACAGGGTATTTCGAATACACTAGTATTTAGAATACTCGTGGATTTCGTGTACATGGGAGCTTAACGAATTTCAAGGGTTTCGAACACTTAGCTAAGTTTCGAGAACTTGGATTCAGAAAGGGGGACTAGTAGGCTATTGGGACTTAGAATATTTTCTAAGTCTAAGAACGTAATGTAACGTAATGAGGTGATGTAACGGATGTAGGTTCTTAAGGCTTAGCTAAGGAGTTCGGCTAAGAAGAACAAGAGTCTACTATCAGGTGAGTTCTAGACGCCCTATTTCATGTTAACTGTTTTGGGTTGACATACATGCTTATGGTTATGTTATGATGTTATGTGCTTATGATGATGAATGAATGATGGTATGCCCTGATTATGTATGCATGCGTATGTGTTAGTATGATCTATGCATGAAAGTATGTTAAGTATGATGAATGCATGAGAAATGAATTATGATAATGAATAACATGACACGAAAATGATGCTAGCATTTGATATGATGATGGATTTATGATAACATGCTTCCTGATGATAACTATGAGAACCGTTATAGGAGTATGACGAGGTCCTAGGTTGCTAGGACGAAGGTATGATATGTAGGCATGATGACATGATATTATGATATGCTGATGATGCTAGTATGTTATGATGAACTGTGCATGATGACAGTATGCTATGATGGTATGATGAGACGATGCTAGTATAACATGTCTAAGATGCCATGATGAGTGCTATGAATGATGTTATGATGTTAGCAGTAAATGTTATGATGATTATGATAAAAGATGATATAATGCTAGTATGAAAGATGTACCAGCTCTTGTGATGGGTGGGTATGATAGTCAACCACGACTATAACTGGGTATGACAGTCAACCACGACTATAACTGGGTATGATAGTCAACCACGACTATAACTGGGTATGATAGTCAACCACGACTATAACTGGGTATGATAGTCAACCACGACTATAACTGGGTATGATAGTCAACCACGACTATAACTGGGTATGATAGTCAACCACGACTACAACTGGGTATGATAGTCAACCACGACTATAAGTGGGTATGATAGTCAACCACGACTATAACTGGGTATGATAGTCAACCACGACTATAACTGGGTATGATAGTCAACCACGACTATAACTGGGTATGATAGTCAACCACGACTATAACTGGGTATGGAGCCTTGGGCAGGCATAAGCCCACTGTTCGTATGGTAACAGTGGAACGTATGATGATGATGATGTAAGGATGTTATGTGCTAAGGTTATGGACTATGTGAATGAAATGATGTGTATGTTAAGTATGTTTAATGTTGTTTTATGAAAACTAGAACTCACCAGCGTAAGCTGACTTGATTTAGCATGTATGTCAGGTTGAAGGTATGAGAGGCGAAGGCATGGAGCTCGGGCATAGAGTCATACGATCCAGTGGTTTTTGGCAATCCGATATGTTTTTGATACAGACACTTTATTGATTTCTGTTTATCAAACTATGTTTATATTTCCGCTGCATGATTATGAAAGTTTTTAGTTTAAGAGCTATGCGTTATGATGAAAACCAACCTCTACGAGGCGCCCGGTTTCGGGGCCTCACAAGTTGGTATCAGAGCCATAGTTTGAGAGATCTTAGCATCCCAAATGCTAAGACTTAAACTGAGAATGGGATTAATGGATGCGGATTGCCAACCACGGATGAACGGATGCCACGAGCTGAATGTTATGTATGAGTTAAGGGATAGATGTAAGGTTATGTAAGTTGTTAGTGTCATGCACATTGAAGAGATGGGATGGGAAATGTTTAGAGCCTATGAGTTGGGTAAATGGTTAATAGCACTTGATCAACGTCATTAACGATTTACAAAGCTTATTTCGTGCTAAACTGATTCCTGTACTGACTCATCAATTGTTGCATTATGTAGATAGTTAGATGGCGGGACAAAAGGGTAAACCACGTAAGCAACCACAGGAACCTGAAGAACCACGTGTCGAGAGTGAAGAACCCGTCAACGAAGACGACCACGAGCACAACGAGCAACCTGAGAATGAAGACGAGTTCACTCTAGAGCCTATCGTGGTGAAGGCTATTTCTGATGAGGTCTGCAAGGTCATGGATGAAAAGATGCCGGCAATGATTGCTAAGGCACTGAAGGATGCTCTAAAAGACAAGTCTGAAGGAACTAAGGAGAGCACCAAAGAAGATGAGGTGGTGATCATCGAGACGAAGAGCGGCGACTCTATGACTGGAAAACTGAAGGGCTGTGACTACAAGTCCTTCAAGGGATGCAACCCACCGACCTTCGATGGTAAGAAGGATGCTGTGGCCACCTGCCACTGGGTATCCGCGATGGAGGCTGTTATCTCCATCAGTGAATGCCGAGTCGACCAAGCTGTTAAGTTTGCAGCTCACTCTTTTGTCGAGAAGGCACTTCACTGGTGGAACACCATTAAGCAGTCCAAGGCTGCAGCTGATGTAGAGAAGATGACTTGGGATGATCTAAAGGAACTGGTCACTAAGCAGTTTTGTCCCAAGAATGAGCTGGATAAGGTTGAAAGGGAGTTTCTGGTGCTGAAGGCGGGAAGCCTGAATCACAGGCAGTACACTTCACGATTTAATGAGATGGCAAGACTTGTTCCTCATCTGGTTTCTACCGAGGAACGCAGGGTGAAGTTGTACATGGAGGGCTTGCCTCCAAAAGTAAGGATTCATGTCAAGGCCAATGCTCCTAAGACCTTTGACTCCACTGTTGAACTCAGTGGTATTGTATTGGATGATGTGATGGCCGATGAGCCAGTGAAGGAGGAAACCAGGGTAAAGGAGTCTTCCAGGACTAAGAGGGGTCGAACAGACCAACGAAAGTTTTCAGGCAAGAAGATGAAGCGTGAGGATGCGAACCGATGCAACAAGTGTGGTAAAATTCACACCGGACAGTGCTTGGTGGGCACTAACTTATGTTTTCGATGCGGAAAGACGGGACATTTCTCCAGCAATTGTCCGAGTGCCACCAGATGCTACAACTGCAACGGGTTTGGACATCTATCCAAGGATTGCAGACAACCACGGGCTGATGCTTCGGGCTCGGGCAAGAAAGAGGAGAAAGGAAAGGAGAAGCAGAAGGCTAAAGCACGAGCCTTTACGATGACGAAGGATGATGCGATTGTGGACCCTGACGTGGTCACAGGTACCTTTTCTATCAACAATATTCCTGCTTCTGCATTGTTTGATTCTGGTGCCAGTATGAGTTTTGTGTCTTCTACTTTCTGTGATGGGTTATCTGGAAGGTTAAGAAGATAGACCGGGTATTTGATGTAGAGACGGCTATTGGTAAGATGACCAGGGTGACTGAGGCTATTGATGATTGTTATGTTGAGATAGAAGGTCATAGGTTCCCTGCCCGATTGTTTCTTATTACCTTAGGGGGATTCGATGTGGTTTTGGGTATGGACTGGTTAGCCAAATATGAGGCTAACATTGTATGTCGACGAAAGATGATATGTTTACGTGCGATGGATGGGAGCTCCGTGACGGTTTATGGTGATAAAGCGATGTATGCGCCAAAGATCATTTCAATGATCACGGCTGATGTTATGATGAGGCGAGGGTGTGTAGCCTACTTGGCCTACGCGATTGAGGAACGTACGGATACGAGGACGATTGATGATGTTCCCGTGGTGTGTAAATTCCCCGATGTATTCCCTGAGGAATTGCCTGGATTACCACCCGAACGGGAAATTGAGTTCCAGATCGATTTAGTGCCGGGGGCACAACCCGTTGCCAAAGCACCTTACCGTTTAGCTCCAACTGAGATGAAGGAAATGATGACCCAACTACAAGAACTCCTTGACAAAGGTTTTATACGACCGAGTGTCTCTCCGTGGGGAGCACCGGTGCTGTTCGTTAAGAAGAAAGATGGAAGTATGCGTATGTGTATCGATTACAGGGAACTGAATAAGTTGACCGTAAAGAACATGTATCCTCTACCCAGAATTGATGACTTGTTCGATCAATTGCAAGGTGCAAGCTGGTTCTCAAAGATAGATCTCCGATCCGGTTACCATCAGTTGAAAGTTCGAGAGCAGGATATTCCAAAGACTGCTTTCCGTACGCGTTATGGACATTACGAGTTTCTCGTTATGTCGTTTGGATTGACGAATGCTCCCGCAGCATTTATGGATTTGATGAACAGGGTATGTCGACCGATGCTGGACCGATCGGTGATAGTGTTTATTGATGATATTTTGATTTATTCAAAGAATGAGGGAGACCATGCTTGCCACGTACGTGAAGTATTGGAGATCCTGAGGAAAGAGAAACTTTATGCTAAGTTCTCCAAATGCGCTTTCTGGTTACGAGAGGTACAGTTTCTGGGTCACGTGGTGAACCCAAAAGGCATTATGGTAGATCCAGCTAAAGTTGAAACGGTTATGAAGTGGAGCCCTCCGAAGTCACCTACGGAAGTACGCAGTTTTCTTGGGTTGGCCGGTTACTATCGGAGATTCATTCAGGACTTCTACAAGATAGCGACGCCACTGACGAAGCTCACGAAGAAAGACGTAAAGTACGAATGGGGTCCAAACCAAGAACAAGCGTTTTCAGTGCTGAAGGAGAAACTTACCCAAGCTCCTGTTCTAGCACTGTCGGATGGAAATGATGATCTTGTTGTGTATGCCGATGCGTCACGACAAGGGTTGGGATGTGTACTAATGCAAAGGGGAAGGGTGATAGCTTATGCTTCGCGCCAGCTAAAGATTCATGAGGCTAACTACCCGACCCACGATCTTGAACTCGCTGCAGTGGTGTTTGCATTGAAAATATGGAGGCACTACTTGTATGGAGTACGGAGTACCATCTATACCGACCACAAGAGCTTGAAGTACTTCTTCGAGCAAAAGGATCTGAACATGAGGCAGAGACGATGGCTTGAGCTGCTAAAGGATTATGATTGTGATATTCTATATCACCCGGGAAAGGCCAATGTGGTGGCGGATGCTCTGAGTCGCAAGAGTGATCATCCTGCCATACGAGTAAAATCGTATAGTTTGGTGATAACGCCAGACTTTCTGAACGAGCTCAAGCAGGGGCAACAAGATGGATTGAAAGAAGAGAATGTGGGTTTTGAACGCGTCTTCGGACAAGTCAAGAACTTGGAAGACAATGACCATGGGATAAAGCTACGATTCGGTCGAATGTGGGTGCCCAGAAATGGGGACATTCGAGCGAGGATTTTAGATGAAGCCCATAAGTCACGTTACTCGGTGCACCCCGGTGCGACGAAGATGTATCAAGATCTTTGACAGGATTATTGGTGGCCGGGCATGAAGTTTAATGTGATGCAGTATGTGAACAGGTGCCTTACTTGTGCGCAAGTGAAGGCTGAACATCAGAAGCCCTACAGATATGTGCAACCTCTAGAGGTACCAGAATGGAAATGGGAACACATCACCATGGATTTCATCACCAAGCTACCAAAGACAGCTAAGCGACATGATACCATATGGGTGATTGTGGATAGACTGACGAAGAGTGCACATTTTCTTCCTATCAGGGAAACGTATACGTCCGAAAGGTTGTCTGAGTTGTTCGTAAAAGAGATTGTGGCCAGACATGGAGTTCCTGTCTCCATTGTGTCAGATCGGGATACGAGGTTTACTTCCAGATTCTGGAAGCAATTTCATGATGCTATGGGAACGAGGTTAAATATCAGTACCGCCTATCACCCTCAGACGGATGGACATTCAGAAAGGACTATCCAAACATTGGAGGATATGCTTAGGGCGTGCATTATCGATTTTGGAGGGAGCTGGGATGACCACTTGCCATTGGTGGAGTTTTCTTACAACAACAGCTACCACTCTAGTATCGGAATGCCCCCATATGAGGCGTTGTACGGACAACGATGTAGAACCCCGGTATGCTGGGGTGAAGTTGGACAGAAAGAAATGGGAAACAAGGCTGCCGTGATTGATATGGCAGAAAAGCTACGGGTGATAAAAGCACGTATGAAAGCTGCACAAGATCGCCAAAAGTCTTACGCTGACAAGCGCCGAAGACCAATCGTGTTTGATGTTGGCGATCGAGTGTTGCTGAAAGTATCACCATGGAAGGGAATCATTCGATTCAGAAAGAGAGGAAAGTTGAGTCCAAGGTACATTGGACCGTTTCAAATAAAAGCAAGGGTAGGGAAAGTCGCGTATCGACTGGACCTACCAGAGGAGCTGAACGGGATTCATCCTACCTTCCACGTGTCACATCTTAGGAAGTGTTTGGCAGACGAGCTTGCACATGTTCCTTTGGATGACATCGAAGTGGATGACCGGCTGAACTACATTGAAGAGCCAGTTGCCATTGTGGATACGAAGGAGAAGCAGCTACGGAATAAAACGGTTCGTCAAGTAAGAGTTCAGTGGAAGCATCGGAAGGGTTCAGAAACGACATGGGAGACGGAAGATGAAATGAGGAGGTTGTATCCTCATTTGTTCAATACGTAACGAGGCAGGTTTCGGGACGAAACCTATTGTAAGGAGGGGAGACTTGTAACATCCCAAATTTTCTAATACAAGTTACTTGAACTTACGAATGCGTAGCGAATAATTAACTTGCTAGAAAAGGGACGAAAAATAACCAAGGTGAGGGGTAGAAATCGTGTACTCGAAATAGGGAGGATTTCGAGTACACCACATTTCGTGTACACCAATTCGAGTACACTGCCTATAAATAGTGGAGCCTTGGGAAACGTGCTAACCTTTGTCTGGAAGCACATTTCTCTCGAGTACACGAAGCAGATTTCGAGGACTTCAAGAATCGAGCTTTTGATCGGCCAAACGAAGGAGGAAACGCACGGGATTCTACCAGGAGGATCAGCTACCTTCAAGTAAGTGATTTATGTATAGAAAGCTAGATTTTTATACTAAAGTTAGGATGGAGATACAAAAAGGGAACTTATGCATAAAGCTCACACCTTTATGCATAAAGTTCGGAACTTTGAGGTTCCAGTGTATAGATAACACCCTAAGGAACCTAGAACTAGCTCCCCAAAGTCTTAGATGAATTTCTGAGATGTTTAATGACGAAAGTGATGAGTACACGAAATCCTGCACAAAGGGGTAATTCGAATACCATGATTATTTCGAATACATGGAAATTTCGAGTGCAGTGCCATGTTCGAATACACAAGGCATTTCGCATACACATGTTATTTCGAATACACAAGGCATTTCGTATACACATGTTATTTCGAATACACAGGGTATTTCGAATACACTAGTATTTCGAATACTCGTGGATTTCGTGTACATGGGAGCTTAACGAATTTCAAGGGTTTCGAACACTTAGCTAAGTTTCGAGAACTTGGATTCAGAAAGGGGGACTAGTAGGCTATTGGGACTTAGAATATTTTCTAAGTCTAAGAACGTAATGTAACGTAATGAGGTGATGTAACGGATGTAGGTTCTTAAGGCTTAGCTAAGGAGTTCGGCTAAGAAGAACAAGAGTCTACTATCAGGTGAGTTCTAGACGCCCTATTTCATGTTAACTGTTTTGGGCTGACATACATGCTTATGGTTATGTTATGATGTTATGTGCTTATGATGATGAATGAATGATGGTATGCCCTGATTATGTATGCATGCGTATGTGTTAGTATGATCTATGCATGAAAGTATGTTAAGTATGATGAATGCATGAGAAATGAATTATGATAATGAATAACATGACACGAAAATGATGCTAGCATTTGATATGATGATGGCTTTATGATAACATGCTTCCTGATGATAACTATGAGAACCGTTATAGGAGTATGACGAGGTCCTAGGTTGCTAGGACGAAGGTATGATATGTAGGCATGATGACATGATATTATGATATGCTGATGATGCTAGTATGTTATGATGAACTGTGCATGATGACAGTATGCTATGATGGTATGATGAGACGATGCTAGTATAACATGTCTAAGATGCCATGATGACTGCTATGAATGATGTTATGATGTTAGCAGTAAATGTTATGATGATTATGATAAAAGATGATATAATGCTAGTATATCATGTATGACGAACGAACGATGTTCCTATACGTGTTATAGGATAAGTATGAAAGATGTACCAGCTCTTGTGATGGGTGGGTATGATAGTCAACCACGACTATAACTGGGTATGATAGTCAACCACGACTATAACTGGGTATGATATTCAACCACGACTATAACTGGGCATGATAGTCAACCACGACTATAACTGGGTATGATAGTCAACCACGACTATAACTGGGTATGATAGTCAACCACGACTATAACTGGGTATGATAGTCAACGACGACTACAACTGGGTATGATAGTCAACCACGACTATAACTGGGTATGATAGTCAACCACGACTATAACTGGGTATGATAGTCAACCACGACTATAACTGGGTATGAGAGTCAACCACGACTATAACTGGGTATGATAGTCAACCACGACTATAACTGGGTATGGAGCCTTGGGCAGGCATAAGCCCACTGTTCGTATGGTAACAGTGGAACGTATGATGATGATGATGTAAGGATGTTATATGCTAAGGTTATGGACTATGTGAATGAAATGATGTGTATGTTAAGTATGTTTAATGTTGTTTTATGAAAACTAGAACTCACCAGCGTAAGCTGACTTGATTTAGCATGTATGTCAGGTTGAAGGTATGAGAGGAGAAGGCATGGAGCTCGGGCATAGAGTCATACGATCCGGTGGTTTTTGGCAATCCGATATGTTTTTGATACAGACACTTTATTGATTTCTGTTTATCAAACTATGTTTATATTTCCGCTGCATGATTATGAAAGTTTTTAGTTTAAGAGCTATGCGTTATGATGAAAACCAACCTCTGCGAGGTGCCCGGTTTCGGGGCCTCACATCTTGTGAAAGAATTATATGAATCATGTTTGCAATTTCATGCAATATGCCCGGGAACTCCACAGTGAAAATATGTTTGATGTTTTACTGATTGGTTTGTTTTGTGATGATTCCATTGATTCATAGCAACCTTATGCTTGACACCTCTTCTGTTATGATTTTGAAAAGAGCTCGAAGATGGAGTTTTTAAATTCTGTTTTAGGTTTGGGCGGCACATATTTAGCAACCATAGGTTTTTCAACAAATATATCAATTTTGAGAGGTTTAATTTCACAATGCAAATCATGACTAGAATTTGAGACACCATTTGTACTAGTTCTACTCCTAGGACTTGAACCACATGCGTTCAATGTATTAATGAAATCCTAATCAGACATATTTGAACCGGAACAATCAACAAAATTAGCATTCAAACAAGCATTATCAGTACTTAAAGCAAAAGGAATAAAGCAACTGAATTTTTGAAAACAGAAAAATCCAAAGGTTTTTGTTAGTGCGTTAAATGTCCCTAGTTCAGCTTTTGTATGATCTTCGATGTATAAAGTTTATGTTATTAATGAGATCAGTCTTTCTATGTTATTCTTAATGATTATTCAAGATTATATGTGTTTGATTATGTTTAACTTTGATTATTTATGTCTTATAGACCCATTCGGACAAATGACCCTAAGAATGAGGTCATTCGGCCGAATGAACGCCTACAGAATATCTAGGGCGATCGAATGAGTCATCCGCATGACTCATTCGGTTGACCAGCTCATTCAGCTGAGTCATTCACCGAATGAATACAGTCTATATATACTTGTTCAAACATATTCAAACCTAACTTTTCTAAGCCTCCTCTCTTACCAGAGCACTCTAGTGTCAAACCTTAAGGGTTTTGAGCGGTTCTTGCCTGTCCAACTTCGATTCTCATCCCGTGGTGTTCGATCTTGATTCAAACGTTCATCCCTCACCTTCGGATCGCCACAGGGGCTGTTGGCTTCGATTGGAAAACCCTGGAATAGGATTCTGCACTATTCCAGAGGTAGTCGAGCAGATCAACATAGGAACCAGATTGTTTCTGGGCTACAAGTTGGTCCAACAAAGTGGTATCAGAGCCTTGGATCTTGATTCTGCTCGATTTTCAATCCAAATCATTAAATCTGAGATTGCTTGTTCGATATCTGTGAAAACCCTAAGTTTCTTGCTCTTAAAGTTACTTTTTCATTGCAAATTTGTGGGTTTTTGTGGATGCTTTGCTAAATCGATCATTCCAGTTGCCTGATAATGACGTCTTGAAGTTCTGTACCAAATTTGGTGTTTAGATTCGCTCTAGATTGAAAGTTATCGCGATTTTTGCAGCTGAAAACCCAGATGGTACGAATGAGGAGCTCATTCGAATAGATCATCCAAATAGCATTCTTTCGCGAATCAGCTTCATTCGCCGAATAGCTCTCATTCGGTTTTCTACTCAGCCAGTCGCCAGTTAATTCGGTTGATCCATCCGTTCGGTCAATCTATCATTCGGTGCTCATTCTTTCGGTCTTCAAGTTCATTCCGATATCAATTCATTCGGCTGATTATTTCATTCGGTCGGATAACTCTCTTTCGGTCCCCAATATTCTGCCTAAGTATTGTCATTCGGCCTATCAGTTTCAGAATTTTTCTAAGTGTTTTACACACTTGTTTTTGATATCATGGAGGACTTAGCATTGATGGCCAACCAAAATCATCGGATTCAGACTTTGTTACTCACTGAGACTAATATAGGGAACTCTAATAAAGCTCCTAAGTTGCTTTCATTAGATGCTTATCCTCACTGGAAGTACAGATTCGAGATCCATATTAATGGAGGGTGGTTATCTGAGACCTCTGAATGAAGATGGAACTCCAATGTTAGTCACACGGATGACTGAAAACCAGAGGAAGTCATATGACTTTGAGAAGAAAGCCTATGACATTCTGTCCCATTCAATTGCTACTGATATCTTTCATCAATTCAGACAATTTACATCTTCAAAGCTACTTTGGGATGCGTTGCAGCAGAGATATGAGGGAAATGATGCGTTGAAGAACATCAAGTCCAAAGCTTTAAGGAAAGAGTTTAATAGTTTCATGCATGTGGGCAACGAGTCTCTTGATGATTTGATTGCTAGATTCTACCATCTCCTAAGTGTACTGTTTAATCATCAGTCAAGACTACAACTCAAGAGAAGATTCAGTGCTTAGCAGATGTTCTACCTCCCAAATGGGAGTCATTTCTCATGGTCTTGAAGCAGAATGAGATGATGGAAAGTATGGATATCAATGATTTTATCCATAAACTGAAAGAACAGGAGATTGAGAACAAATGGAAGGCAAAGAGAGTTGCTCAAGTTCAGGACCCTTCATTGTATTACTCTACTACTAAGGTAGAGACAACTTCTTCTCATGCTCCACTGAAGACTGCCTTTGTCTCTCAGACTCAAGGAGCTCCTGTTCCAAGCCAGATTCACTTCAGTCAACCATCTTCTTCTTCACGAGTTTGAAGACAGACAACTTTGATAAAGTGACAGTAGAGTTTGCTAAGGAACATATGGGTCTTCTGTCTACTCTAGTTAGCTCCTATGATGGATTACTAGCTGGGCAGATTGGTAATCCTTATCTGAAAAATGATGACTAGTCTCAAATAGACCAGGATGACATGGAGATGATAGACATCATGTGGGCTCTTGCTAGTGCAGTCAGAAGAGCTAAGGATTTTGTGAGAAGAACTGGAAAAGACATCAACCTGAATAAGGATTCCAAATTTGGTTTTGATATGGCATCTGTTACTTGATATAACTGTGGAGACAAGGGACACTTTGCAAGACAATGCAAACAACAAAAGAAGACAGGTAACAAGAATCCTTATCAGAACCAAAGATCTTCTACAACAAATTCAGAAAGAAGGCTTGTTCCTATTGATACTCCCACTCACGCAAGTTCTTCAAATGCAAGCAAAGCTTTGATGGTACAGAATGATGAAGGGGAGAATTGGGATTTCAAATTCAATCCTGATCAGGGAGGACGAGATAAATCATGTGTTGCACAAATTCAGAAGGATGATGAATCCAGTGAAGAGAGCATTTCTGAAGAAGTAAAGCCCAGTCCGGAGAAATCATCTGGTTTAGAGACTGAGAGCACTTCAGACTCAGACACTCAAGCAGATTCTGATGCTGAGCTTGAAGAAACTGCTGCCCAGTTTGCCTTGATGGTGAACGCTTCTGCTACTTCTTAGTCATATCTGGTATTTGATGAATGTTCTTCTTCTCATTATAGATGTTTTCATTGTATTGATCATGACAGCAAGGTCCTGGCTTATCGAAAACACAATGCTGACCTGATCAGCGATCTCAACCAAATGATTGAAGCAAACAGAATTTTGAAATCTAACGAAAAATATTTTCAGGATAAAATTAATTTGTTAAACAGACAGTTACATGATGCAGAGATCGCTGTGCTCAACAAGCAGGATGCAGTTACTTCTTATCTCAACACTATTAATGAGACTAAGAAGAAACTTGCCGTAGTAGAGTGTGACTATGAAACATTAAGCCAGAAGCTCAAGATTTATGAGAGCTCATCATACATTATTGAGCACATGATCAATACAGGGACTGATCAATCTGGGAAAGGTAAAGAGACTACATATCATCATTGTCCTCCACCAGTCTTGAACAACTTTGTCAATTCTCCAAATGACAAAGAGGTTAAAGACTTTCTGGTGAAAGCTCCATTAGTTATTAATCCTATTGGGATATTATCTGATGAGGGTTCCTCAACGTCCGAGGAATCTTTTGTGGAGGGAGTGGTTGAAGATTGGGTTTCTGATTCTGAGGATGAGTCTGATGTCACTCCTCAAGTGTCTTATGTCAAGAATCAGACATATGTTGCCAAGAAGGCTGACCCAATCTTACCCAAGGTTAACATGGCTTCAAAGTTATCCAAAGCCATTTGTTTTGTTAAGTCTTCAAAAAATGGTGAAGCAAGTAAGATCAAAGAATCTGCTAAAACTATTTTTAATGGCACAAGGTGTTTGGGTTTTGTTCAAGACAAGACTAAGAAAAGTGTTTTTTAAACCAAGAATTCTCAGTCTAAAGTCAAACAGTTTTCTTTCAATGACAAAAGAGTTTGCTTTGAGTGTGGTGCACCTGGACATGTTGTTAGAATTTGTCCTCAGTTGATCAGACCTAAGGTTGCACCACCCAGAAAACAAAATCAGAGTTTTAACAAACAAATCAAATCTGATTTTAAATCATCTCAAGAAAGCCCAAACAACCCAATCTTGTTAAGCCTTTGGATAAGGGTAAAGGGAAAGTGATGGACTTGGATGTTCCCAAGGTTGTTAATGTTAATCAATCAAAATAATCATCCATTTACTTGAAAAACTCTTTCAGTAAAAACACTGTTTGGAAAGTTAAGTCTTCTGAGACTTCAGTTTTAAAAACTCCAGACAAGGCAACCCCTGATGGTAAATGGATTGATGTTTGGATCCGAGACTCATTGGGTCAACCCAAGACTATAAATTCTTGGGTTCCCAAATTGAACTAATTGTTTGTGTTTGTGCAGGTTGCCCCAACAGCTGCTTTTAACAGCTCTTGGATCGTTGATAGTGGGGCTTCAAGGCGCATCTGTTGGATATTGGATGTCCGATTAACGATAAGTTCAACGTTACTATAATAGGTATGATCCAAAGAGTTACACTTTGGAAGGCAACGAATTAATGTTTAATTGTTAAACATCATATACGATCACAAACAATTGGTTTTAAAGATTTGGTGATTTTATTATTTGTGAAATAATAAATTGGTGGGAATTGATTATATAGATAATTAATTCGAGTAAACGAATAAAGTTTTGAAATTTATAAGAGGGTTGATTATTAATTAAATAAGTTATGTTTAATTAGTTAAACATTAACTATTTAATTAAAGTTAACTGATTAATTGTTAATTAGTTAAAAGAGGATTATAGTAATTAAAATGTTTAATTACTATAGGGTTTAATTATTAACATTTAAAAGGGTTTTAAGTGTAAATAATAATTTTATAAATAAAGGGTTTGACCACCCTCATTTTGTGGATCTAGAATTTTGAATTCTTCCAAAAACCCTAATTCTCTTCTACCCCACCCCATGTGACCGTAACCACCACCACGTTTGTGGTATTAGTGGGGATGCCGTAGACCACCACCACAGCCTACCGGGGCTGTTGACCGGGCCGCAAAGGCTGTGCCGGACCAAGGGAGAAGCGCCGAGGGACAAGCCAAGCAGCACGAGAGCCGACCAAGGGCTTAGCCGCACCAAGGGAGTGCCGAGTGCACTGGAGCCGCATCGGGCCGCGTCTGGGCGGCATCAGGCTACGCTTGGGACGCAACAGGCCACATCTGGGCCGCGTCGGGTCTGGAGCAAGGCTGTTCCGTCTGAGCCGAACCGAGCCGAGCCAAAATCTGTTTTGGCTCAATCTGGAGTTTCGTGGGACGAGATCCGGACTCTGGTGATCATAGTGAGTCAACTAGCGAGACCGTTGCTGATCCATCGTGTGTTTTTGGAACTGCTTTGTAAATGTCGATTTCTAAAACCCCCTATGGTTGTGTTATTTAATTTAATTGTTGTTTAAACGATTTGTAACCGGATCCTGATTTGGGAATTGTTTCGATTACAAATCGAAAGGTTACAAAATTTAAAAGCTTCCGCTGTATTACATCTGATCTAATATGTTTAATCCGGTTTTATGAAAATTGATTTTTGTCAATTAATACGATTAATTGAAACTGATTAAATGAAAAGTAACCTAGAATTCCCAACAATGGCATCAGAGCGGCTTTTACAAACGTTTAAATGCAATTAATAATCGATCTTTGTTTGTTTTTGTTTTGTCAAAACTTTTGTTTGACAAAAAGATCGAAACTGTGAATGTGATGATTGTGATTGTGATTATGATTATGAATCGAGCCCTAGGAGACCCATGTGATTGTATCTTTTGTTTTGTTTGATTGATTGGTTTATTTGAAATCTTGTATTTCTGCGGGTATTTGGACCCGATGTAATTGAATAGGTTTCAATTTTATAATGTAATTTGTATTTTACAAATGTAATCAAGCAATGGATACAAGACGAAAGATAGAGACAATCGGGGAGATTGAAGATGGAGATCTTGGATCAAGGAGACAAGATTCAAGGCGTTGAATTGTAAACCCTAGAATTGTTCGGTTTGTGTTTGATGACTCAAACTAAACCGAAAAAATGAAACTTTGGCTCGTTTCATAATCACATTTTGTTGTTTATGGTTGTTTAATATTTAGGAAATATAAACCTAGTAAAAACAAAATTTTCACAATTATTGCAAAACGATAAGTAATACAAAAGTAGTTTTGTAGTTACTTTAAAAGGGGTTTAAAATAAAAGTGTTTTATTTTAATAAATCAAGCTTATAAAATAAAAGGTTTATTTTATAAAATTAGAACTTGTTAGTTTAAAAAGATTCGCGATAATTACCAACTTAGTTTAAATAAGCTATTTAAAACTAATCGAGTCGAGCGTTGAAAGGAGTTTCAAACTATAGCAAATCATGAACAAAATATGACTTTGTTAATATGAAATTGTACGATTTGTCTCATGCTTCAAATCGTTCAACAGTTTAAACTAAAACAATAAAATCAATACGATTGATTGAACTAACAAATTCGCGATCATGATCAATTTAGTTTTAATAAGGTATTAAAACAAATTAGTTCAAAATTGAAATAGGATTTCAATTAGATAGCGAATATATAAAATAGAGATTTTATAAAATGTACAACTATCCTCATTTAAAATTAGTTGTCCATAATGTTTTTGAAACATAAAAGCAATTAAATGACTCATTGGTCAAGATGTTTATTTTCTAAATATGTGAACCTAGAGTTAGTGCTTACCCTGCTATAGGTTTATATATGTTAGAAAAATATAAACATTTTGATTTAAATGCCACCTTAGATATGAGACACTTAATCTATTTGACCTAACATCTATTGTTAGTGCTTACCCTGCACTAGGTCTATGGTTTTATTGAAAAGGAATGATCGCGATTCCTAATACACTTAGGCCGGTCATTCAGTCGAAAATCGTAAGGCGTATACTTGAAGAGTCAAGTTGGCATAGTTGGGGTAAATGTACAAAGTTAGAAATCAGTGTTCTAACAAATCCCAAAACTTGAGGATTATGATTGTCATAATTGGTTATCGTAACCCACATGTATTATCGTGAACAGTAAATAGAGTGCTTAGCCAATTCACTATTCATTAAATAAACAAGATCTCATAATTCTAAATTAATTTTGTTTATGATCCATAATTAATTTGGGATTATATAAAGCATGAAATACTAAAACCTTTCTTTTGAATTTTATAGATGTCTTTCGTTGATGCTACTAAACCTCATAGGATAAATCTATTTCAAAATCAATTCATTGGGATTAATTTTTCTACTTGGATGCATCACCTTAGAGAAGTCCTTAGAATAGAAGGGAAGTTGTATGCTTTGGATAACCCTATAACTCCCCAGCCCCCTATAGGCTGCACCACATCTGAAAGGGTGAAGCACATTGGACACGAATGTGAGATAAAATATCCCATATTAACTTCAGTGTCTCCTGAATTTGTGGACTATCTTATGTATCTCTCAAGTCATGAGATGATTGAGGAGATCAAAAAGAGTTTCCTGCCAAACAGGTTTTGGCGATTTGAAATTCTTAAAGACGTCCAAAAGGGTTTGAGACCGGGTGGAGACGTAGGAGCTCACGTTGATAGATTGTAAGGCAATTTTGATAGGCTTGGAAAACTAGGCTATCCCATGAACCTTGAGATTGCTATTGATTTCATCCTTATTTCTCTACCAGAGGAATATGAATGTTTTGTAAAGAGTTTCAAAAGAACTATCTTTTGAGGGAAAATTGATGAACTCAAGGGGATGCTCTTGATTGAAGAAACCAAGATGAGGGTAGACATGAGCAGTGGGAGGAAGAGACCATTGACCGAGGATAATGAGGTCCGGTGCATTGTTGCTAGGCGTCTGAAGAGTTCAGATTCGCCAGGATCTTCGGGTATGCCTTGTTTATTCAACATATTTCTTGAATTGGAAAATATTTGATAATAATGCGAGTGTCACAATTATTTCAATTGTTTGCAGGTATTCGAGGAGGTTGATAAGCTAGGAGCTTGAGTCTTGAATTCCATGGGATGGAAGACAAGACAAATAAAAGAAATGTTCTTTTATTCTTTCATTTTTCATTAATTGTTTAAATTCTTTAAAACAATTATGAATATTTTGACATTCTTAGTTTGACTAAGAATATTGCTTCTAGTATTATTTATGCATTGATTGATAAGTTATATTTATGCTTGATAAATTGTTTAGATAGCATAATTAATATTGATTATTGATAAAGCAAAGTGAATTGTATATGATAGAATTACAAATAAAGGCAATACATATGATTCATATTAGTAGAATAATTTAAAGTGTTTAAATATTTATATTTAGACAAGATTAACCTTTAAAGCAAGGTGTAATGCATGAATCTCTAAACAATTAAAAATGGAATTCATTGTTACAAGAGTTTGATGATTACACAACATGCTTAAGAAAGGTTATAAATATTGTGATCTTTAAAAGGCAATTCTGTTGCATAGATTGTCTAAAGATTAAATATGAATATTTTATAAGGTTGTGAACCTAATGAAATCTTTGAAAGAGTTCAAAGAAGATTTCACTAAAATGATGATCTAAAAGCAACAGTAGTTATATACGAGATATAACCAAAGATTACCAAATTAATGCATATAATGTGAAATTGTTTCACAACCAAGAAAACAATGATGTAGGTATTTTAATAAATACCAATACATGTTGTGTTTTCTATTCAATATGATCCAATGATTAAATATCCTAATGAACTAATCATATGAATTACGGCACTAGCTTTATTACATGTAAATATAAAGAGTTATATAATAAACCTGCATAAATTCCTATATGGGGTTTGAGGATTTAACAAAAAGTTTTTAACCATTTATTTGAAATTGGATCCTCATTAATGATAAAGATAGTTATCATAAATCCCTAAAAAGGAATAGATATAATTTTCATCAATTGCTTCCTAATGCAAGGAACTGTATCATTGAAAATTAGATAGGGCAGATTGAAAGAGTTCAATTCTGCAATGTATGATATATATGTTTCAATCAACACAAAGTGTTTGAATGGATTTTCAATGAGTTTAAGAACCGGTTGTTATACATGACATCTGTAGAAGCTCATGGATCACTGTTAACCCAAAACTTGCAGAAGTGTAACCATTGATTGATAAATATAATTTATGGTTTGGAACCATAAACACTAAAGATGAGATAAAACAAGTTAAGAGACTTGCTTAACAACATTTAGATGTTGTGTAGCTAAAATTAGAGAATTTCAATGACAACATCAACATAGTTGTATTAGGATACTATAAATTATGTAAGCAAGAGTTGTTTGACAGATAAGTAGTTAAATGTCAAAACTGAATTACCATAAAAACACCTTAAATGAGTATTCTTATAAGTAATTAGAAAGTTTTGAAATCCTAATATGGCATAATTGTTGCGACAAATCCATGGTTGATAAAAGCATCTCAAGTGGGAATCTTTGTCATGGTAAGAAACTAAGGTGTTAGTTTTACCTAAAGGACAAAGATGTTTTATATATATATATGTCAAGGCTAGTGGAAGCGTAGTAAATTCTAATGAAAACATTATGTAAGTATGTAGATGACATACTAATTATAGAAAGGAGTTTCTATAATAAAGACATAAACTTTAACGTATAATGTTAAACGAAATAAGTAACAATTTTATTTGATAAAATTGAATATATAATAATGGTTAATATATAATTTATCCAATGACATTTTCAATACAAATTGAAAATAAAAAGTTAGATAAATCTTGCATAATATGAAGAGTCACATGCAAATTGTCTATGTCAAAGCATGAAGTGTTCATTAAAGGTTAGAGAACACAAATAAATGCATCAGAATGCTTAGAATGAAAGAGTTCATTACTAATCTGAATAAGATTCCTAATGACTAGGAATGGATTGAGAAAACATATGACAACAATATAACATAGCTAAGACTATGAAATTGTAGTCATATTATAGTAGAAGCATTATGAGAAAGAACTGAAAGAAAAACATAATAATAAATAAAATTCATAAATCAGAATCTAGCAACTCAGTTCACTAAATCTATTTAAAGAGCTGCATATGAGGATAAGGCTGATAAATAGATATTAGATATGCTAGATGGGGAATCTGATTTAACTTTAGTATTGGGTGCTCTAAAATCGAAACACGAAACATTGAATGTTCATTTTGATTTAATGGTTAAAGGCAAAATGAATTATGTTTCTAAATTCGAAATTTTGTACATTTTAGTAACCTTGAATATAGTATTCTAAATGTCTGTACTCGATCAGATTCATGGGAATCAATCTGAACTAAGACTACTTGAATGCTTGGTTAGTTTATAGTGATAAAAGCTCAAGTGTTGAGAACCAAGATTCATAGGCATTCATTAGAGAATGATGTCAGATGTAACTCGCTTCAAAACATTCTTCATGGATCGTTGTCATAAGATGTTTTGATATTAAAGTATATTCGATATACACAAATATTCTTAGACCTACGGAGTGCATTGAACTAACATTAATTAAAGGTCACTCTTTGATCTTACCTAACGCTGTCTTGAAAAACAGGCAGCAATAAGGGTAATGATTGGGAATGGTTCTAAGATTTAGTGGGAGTTATATGCTGGCAAAGGGATTCTATACTCTTATATAGATAAGAGAAGATATTCTGGCTCCCTCGTTGATTTAAACTGATGTAAACGCATGGCCATGCTCAAACTAAAAGTAGTTTGTTTGATCATTTTAAATTGAGAACGAGAATGAGAATGCTTGAACAATATATGAGATTGAAGAGAGATCCATGTCTCATGTTCAAGGAATATCTTAATAGAAAGGATATACAGATAAAGGTTATCGGAGACTATAATTGTTAGTTGAAGTAAAGAGTTACTTAAACTAATGAGTTTTAGTCGACTTATGAAGTCATACCTTACTAGGGCAGCGTGATGCAGCTAGGCGTCCAACACTATCTACATTGAATCACTTAGTCGATTAATCGTCCAAGTGGGAGTCTATTGGATATTGGATGTCCGATTAACGATAAGTTCAACGTTACTATAATAGGTATGATCCAAAGAGTTACACTTTGGAAGGCAACGAATTAATGTTTAATTGTTAAACATCATATACGATCACAAACAATCGGTTTTAAGGATTTGGTGATTTTATTATTTGTGAAATAATAAATCGGTGAGAATTGATTATAGAGATAATTAATTCGAATAAACGAATAAAGTTTTGAACTTTATAAAAGGGTTGATTATTAATTAAATAAGTTATGTTTAATTAGTTAAACATTAACTATTTAATTAAAGTTAACTGATTAATTGTTAATTAGATAAAAGAGGATTATAGCAATTAAAATGTTTAATTACTATAGGGTTTAATTAATAACATTTAAAAGGGTTTTAAGTGTAAATAATAATTTTATAAATAAAGGGTTTGACCACCCTTATTTTGTGGATATAATTTTGAATTCTTCCGAAAACCCTAATTCTCTCCTAGCCCACCCCTTGTGGCCGTAACCACCACCACCTTTGTGGTATTAGTGGGGCTGCCGTAGACCACCACAGCCAGTCAGGGCTGTTGACCGGCCGTAAACGCTGTGCCGGACCAAGGGAGAAGTGCCGAGGGACAAGTCAAGCAGTATGAGAGCTGACCAAGGGCTAGAGCCTCACCTAGGGAGTGCCGGGTGCACTGGAGCCGCATCGGGCCGCGTCTGGGCAGCATCAGGCCGTGTCTGGGCCGCTTCAGGCTACGTTTGGATCGCAACAGGCCAGATCTGGGCCGCGTCGGGTCTGGACCAAGGCTGTCCCGTCTGAGCCGAACCGAGCCGAGCGAAAATCTGTTTTGGTTCAATCCGGAGTTTCGTTTGACGACACCCGGACTGGGTGATCGTAGTGAGTCACCTAGCGAGACCGTTGCCGATCCATCGTGTGTTTTTGGAACTGCTTCGTAAAGGTCGATTTCTAAAACCCCCTATGGTTGTGTTATTTAATATAATTGTTGTTTAAACGATTTGTAACTGGATCCTGATTTGGGAATTGTTTCGATTACGAATCGAAAGGTTATAAAATTTAAAAGCTTCCGATGTGTTAGATCTGATCTAATATGTTTAATACGATTAATTGAAATTAATTAAATGAAAAGTAACCTAGAATTCCCGACAACATGACTAGAGATATTTTGCTGCTCACCAATGTTAATTCTATTCAAGGTGGATATGTAGCGTTTGCAGGTGACAAAGGCGGCTTCATTACCTGAGAGGGTATTCTTTCAAATGGCCAGGTTTCCTTTGACAAAGTCAAATATGTCAAGAAGTTGGAGAACAATCTTTTGTCAGTGTCACAGATCTGTGACAAGCAGTATAAAGTTGTTTCTGATGACTCCAATTTCTAAATACTCAAGCAAGGTGTCACTATTCCTGAAGATTGGATTTTGATGTCTGCACCACTTAAGCAGGACTTGTATGTACTCAACATGGCTACAGCTTCAACAACATCCTCCACAGCTTCATGTTTTATGTCAAAATCCACCTAGAAAGATTCTATTCTTTGGCATAACAGGATGGGCCATTTGAGTCTACGCAAGATGATACATCTGGTACACAACAACTTGGTGGAGGGGTTCAGTTTGAAAATTTTCAAGCTATCTGATATCTGTGTCTCATGCAAAAAGGGAAAGCAGACCAAGCAGTCTCACAACCTGAAAAAGTATCATTCAATCACTGTTCCTCTTGAGCTTCTCCATATGGATTTATTTGGTCCAGTCAATCGCAAGAGTATTGCTGGAGATCAATATTGTTTAGTCATCACTAATGAATATTCCAGATATTCTTGCGTTTTCTTTCTGAAGGAGAAATCAGAAACGTTTGAGTGTATTCAAGTTTTGGTGACCAAACTTGAGTCACTTTATAAGCTCAAGATTCGTATGCTCAGAACAGAGAACGGGACAGAATTAAAGAATCACAATATGGAGAACTTTTGCAATGAACGTGGAATTGTTCAACAATTCAGTGCTCCATACGTCCGCAAATGAATGGCGTTGCTGAGCGCAAGAACAAAACTTTGATTGAGGTTGCTCGGACTATGCTAGCTGATTCATCCCTTCAAGTTCAGTTCTGGAATGAAGCTGTGGAAAATGCTTGCTACACACTGAACTGAGTTTTGATAGTCAAGAGACATGGGAAGACTTGCTTTGAGTTGCTCCACAACAGAAAACCAAACCTTAAGTATCATGAACCTTTTGGTGCTCCAGCACGATGCTTAAGAAACGTGAGTAGGGCAAGTTCAATGAGAAGGTGGAAGAAGGATATTTTCTTGGGTACAACACTCCGAATAAAAGGGTCTACAATTGATCAACATAGAATGTGGAGGAGTGGTACCATGTGGACGTTCAGAGACACTCTATGCCCCCACCTGGGAAAGGTCCAGACTGGATGTTTGACTATTAAGACCTTTTTGACTCATTCAATATGCCTCCCATGTACTCAGATGAAGATGTTGTTGTTCAAATGATGTATGATGCACATAATGCACCTGATGAACCTGTGCAACCTTCATCAGCTTCAATTCCTACAGTACAGATACATGATGACAGCTCAAACACAGATGACAATCTAGCTCAACCAGTTGCCCCCGAACCAAATGTTGACAACATTGTCCCTGCTCTTGAGGATATGAATCTGAACAATCTTGATCCACAGGTTGAAGTTCCTTCTCATCCTGTTGGAAGAATTACTTGAATTCATCCTCAGGAAAACATTATTGGAAGTCCGCTTGATAGGGTCAAACAAGAAATCAACTATCTTCAGGTGGTCTTGCTGATATTCTTGACTTTGCAGATGTTAACTATTGTGCTCATTCTTGCTTCATTTCGCAAGTTGAACCATGCACCGTCACTGAAGCATTGAGAGAAGAATCATGGGTTGATGCTATGCAAGAAGAACTCCTACCATTCAAGAAGCTCGATGTTTAGCAACTTGTTGACAAACTGAAAGGTGCAAAGGTTATAGGCACCAGATGGATTCTTCGTTGCAAAAGGGACGATCGCACAATCGTTGTGTGAAACAAAGCACGTCTCGTGGTTCAGGGATTTAGACAGATTGAAGGACTTGACTATAATTAAGTGTTTTGCACCGGTTGCTCGTCTGGAAGCAATCCGTATCTTCTTGGCATATGCATCCTTAAAGAAATTTAAAGTTTATCAAATGGATGTCAAGAGTGCATTTCTTCATGGTGTGATCAATGACGTAATCAACCTCCCAGGTTTGAGGATCCATTGCATTGTGACCAAGTCTACAAGCTAGACAAGGCTTTATATGGATTGCATCAATCACCGCGAGCGTGGTACGAGACACTGTCTACTCACCTTCTGAACAACGGGTTCAGAAGAGGTGTTATTGACTGCACACTGTTCATTCGGGAGAAAGATGGTGACTTACTCTTGGTGCAAGTTTATGTGGACGATATCATTTTCG
>SZYD01002177.1:0-38284 GCA_009363875.1 Mikania micrantha | reverse complement strand
ATAAATACTAGATTTTGCCCATGTTGGCTCAGTAGGCCCAAACCCTTCTGCATTCGGCCCACTCAATTTATTTGCCCATATGATTTAACTTGGGAAAACACATGAAATGATATTACAAGGGCTAATATATATCGGGTGGATGATAAAATTAGTACAAAGGTGGTGACAAGTGTTAGATAAATTGATAAAAACCTAGAAAACTATCATTTCAAGTATAAATTAATTATATACAAAAGAGATTAGATTTTTAGGCAATTATCATTCAAGTCTTTTAAAGAGATTAAGGATTTCAAATTCTTAACTCGGAAAGACTAAGTGGACTCTTAGAATTACCTTGGAGGTCAACTCACTTAATTCATTTTGGTTTAAGGCAGGTGAAAATGGAAATCAATAACATTACGTGCTAAACTATTTTAAAGGGGGTAGTGTTTAGCCTAAGCTATAACAAGTAAACAGGGCCGAACAACGATGGAACTCCAAGCGTGGACCAGAATTTACCTGGGAGCGCGAGGAGGACAACATGAAGACAAAGTATCCCCACCTGTTCGAGAATTAGAACCCGACTTTGATGCTTAAATTTCTTTAACGAGGGGAGACTGTGACATCCAGTACCGGATCGTCCGGCAAGTCCGTAGGTATGTGTACTTTCATTATTTACTGTGTGTAAATACAATAGTGTGAACAGTTTTGTGATAATAGAATTCAAAATACAAGAAATACTTGTACGTATTCATGTGAAACTTAAATACCGTAAGTACAACAACGCACGATAAAACAAAGTTGTCGTATTTAGGTGAAAACCTGGTGCAGTTAAGACAACGAATCAATAATGACAATAGTGTTCAAGTAAATAACAAGAACAAGTCGGTTGCGACCTGATATCATAGATGACAGGAATCAGATGGCCGACAAATTAGTACGAAAACAATGTGAAAACAGGATGTTTAGTTAAGTCCGTTAGTGAGGAAATAAATTTTCAAAACATAATTGCAGTGTTATTTCAAGATAATGAACTGATAATGTGCTTGCGTGGGTGACGATTCACACAAACATATACGTGGGTTTAACGTTCTGAAATGATGACTGGGAAGTAAAACAAAGGTCAGAAAGCTAAACCATAGTCGTGTTCGTTCGAGTGACGATTCAAACGAATACGCGCGATGGTGACGCAATTTGACGAAACGAAACGAAATACGACATGAACGATAATAAAGTTAAGAAAATATAATAATACGTTTTACAAGTTTGAAACTCATCGAAAGAATTAATTAAAACTACTCTTTATTTAAAAATACGTAATATACGCGCTACTTTCCGGAAACGCAACGAGACGCGAACCGAGCAATCGAAACGAACCCGAATACCCTCGAGGTCTATTTAAAGCCTAAATGAGGCTTTCTTTTTCTATTTACTCCACCTTCTCACTCTCTAAACAAAGACTACCATTTTCTCTCTCTCTCTAAGAAAACCCACATTCAATTGATCATATCTTGATCATTTCTTGGCAAAATCAAGCATCTTGGTGTCTACACGAAGCTACAAACGTCCTCTACAGGAAGTACAACTGATCTGGAGTTTTACTCAGCCAAATTCGAGGTATAGATGCCTGAAAGTTCGAAAAACTAGGGTTTTTATCACCCTTTGTTCGATTCCATCACTTAGCCGGCTAACCATATTGATTTTTCGAACCACAAACCACGAGAAGCCCACGTAGCATAGCCATTATCATAGGAACAACATACAAGATCTCAGGCTTGATGGTGATGATATTGAAGCTCAACCGAAGGGACAGGTTCGTGGGATCATCAGCTGACCGAACTGAAGTCTTGGCCGAACCCCACTCTCACGAGCCTGTGAGCAATAAGGGTGACGAACCCATCAAGGATGAACCTTTGGCTGACCTATCACCACACCGAACCTGAGGATCACGAATCTCCCACACTGATCACCGAACCTGCATATGCTCTACCGAACCTTTCTGTGACGAACTCTGACATGCGAACCATGCAGAGCCGAACCCTTCCATGTACACGAACCTATGGGTGTTATCACGAACCTTCATGACAGACTCACCAACGCTGAAACCTGCTAGGGGTTGAACCATCATCAAAGGGTTCGCCAGACCATAGTAGGCCGAACCTTTAGCTTGACCAATCCGTAGCTTCGCTGAAACGAAGCACAAGACGATTGATCAGCCACCCTGCACACATTCGTCCAAGACCCAAAGTTTATTCAACCATTTCGTATGGGCCCAAGTCAACCCCCAATCGGCCTAGCCCATAAATACTAGATTTTGCCCATGTTGGCTCAGTAGGCCCAAACCCTTCTGCAATTCGGCCCACTCAATTTATTTGGCCCATATGATTTAACTTGGGATAAACACAATGAAATGATATTACAAGGGTTCTATATATGGGGTGGATGATAAAATTAGTACAAAGGTGGTGACAAGTGTTAGATAAATTGATAAAAACCTAGAAAACTATCATTTCAAGTATATATAATTATATACAAAAGAGATTAGATTTTTAGGCAATTATCATTCAAGTCTTTTAAAAGAGATTAAGGATTTCAAATTCTTAACTCGGAAGACTAAGTTGACTCTTAGAATTACTTGGAGGTCAACTCACTTATTCATTTTGGTTAAGGCAGGTGAAAAAGGAAATCAATAACATTACGTCTAAATTATTTAAAGGGGGTTAAGTGTTAGCCTAAGCTATAACAAGTAAACCAGGGCCGAACAACGATGGAACTCCAAGCGTGGACCAGAATTTACCTGGGAGCACGAGGACAACATGAAGACATAGTATCCCCACCTGTTCGAGAATTAGAACCGACTTTGATGCTTAAATTTCTTTAACGAGGGAGACTGTGACATCCAGTACCAGATCGTCCGGCAAGTCCGTACGGTATGTGTACTTTCATTATTTACTATGTGTAAATACAATAGTGTGAACAGTGTTTGTGATAACAGAAGTCAAAATACAAGAAACAGTTGTACGTATTCATGTGAAAACTTAAATACCGTAAGTACAACAACGCACGATAAACAATAGTTGTCGGTATTTAGGTGAAAACCTAGGTGCAATTAAGACAACGAATCAATAATGACAATAGTGTTCAAGTAAATAACAAGAACAAGTCGGTTGCGGCTGATATCCATAGATGACAGGAATCAGATGGCCGACAAATTAGTACGAAAACAATGTGAAAACAGGATGTTTAGTTAAGTCCGTTAGTGAGGAAATACAATTCAAAACATAATTGCAGTGTTATATCAAGATAATGAACTGATAATGTGCTTGCGTGGTGACGATTCACACAAACATATATGTGGGTTTAACGTTCTGAAATGATGACTGGGAAGTAGAAAACAAAGGTCAGAAAGCTAAACCATAGTCGTGTCGTTCGAGTGACGAGTCAAACGAATACGCGCGATGGTGACGCAATCTGACGAAACGAAACGAAAATACGACATGACGATAATAAAGTTAAGAATATATAATAATACGTTTTACAGGTTTGAAACTCATCGAAGAATTAATTAAAACAACTCTTTTATTTAAAAATACGTAATATACGCGCATTACTTTCGGAAAACGCAACGAAGACGCGAACCGAGCGATCGAAACGAACCCGAATACCATCGAGGTATTTAAAGCCTAAATGAGGCTTTCTTTTTCTATTCACTCCACCTCTACTTCTAAAACAAAGACTACGTTTTCTCTCTCCTCTAAGAAACCCACATTGCAATCAAGATATCTTGATCATTTCTTGGCGAAATCAAGCATTCTGGTTGTATACACGAAGCTACAAACGTCCTCTACAAGGAAAGTACAACTGATCTGGAGTTTTACCTCAGCCAAATGCGAGGTATAGATGCCCTGATGAAAGTTCGAAAAACTAGGGTTTGTTGGACCGATCGGGAGCTCGGAAACAATCCGAATCCAATGAAAAACTACTCGACAACCTCTGGATAGTGCGGAATCCTATTCCAGGGTTTTCCAAACGAAACCAACAGAAACCGTGGTGATCCGAGGCTGTAAGAACAACTTGGAAGCAACGATCGAACACCACGGGTTGAGAATCGAACTTGGAAGTACAAGAACCGCTCAAATCTTCAAGGGTTTTGACACTGGAGTGCTAGGGAAGAAGGATGGCTCTGGAAAGTTAGGTTTGAAATGATTTGAACTTCTATTTATAAGCTGTAGTCATTCGGCCGAATGAGTGGCCGAAGCAGCTCATTCGGCGAATGACTAAGCTCGAATGAGCAGTCATTCGAATGAGTCATTCGGCGAATGGCTCATTCTGAACTTAGACATTCGATACAACTCTCATTCGCCGAATGACTTCATTCTAGAGTCATTCGGCCGAATGAGCAGTTTTCATACTTAAACATTTAATAATCAAATCAAACACTTAGATAAACATTAATAATCAATAATCAATAAACATAAACATGATGAATTAGATACAAAGACAATTTCCATTAATACTTTGAATGATTACATGATAGCCATTTACATAACCGAACTAGGGACAAAACATGTATACATACTCCCCCTTGGACCTAGTTCAACTCTTTGGAATGTCTTTCTTTGCAATCTTGTCTGAGATAGCTTTCCAATCAGCACCAGCATGAATCTTTAAGCAGATACAGAGACGAATAACTCTCATATACTGAAGAGCCTGCTCCATATCCTGTACGTCGAAGAAAATCTGATGTCGATAGAAAGCTTTAACATCATTCAATGAAAGATTGGTCAGCCACATGGGATCAAAAACTCTGACAGTTTCCCATTTCTTGTCTTTGCACAGCACGATCACAGCCTCACCGGTTCTCCCATCATAGTACCACCATCGGAAGCCCTCCATAAAGTCTTGACGCATCTTCCGTAAAGGAATCTTCTTCATGACTTTAGGGGGAAGCCACTTCAGGATTACTTTATGCTTCCGGGTATCTCCGTCAATCTCTGGTAGATAGTACCTCTCTGGCTGCTGCGGCTGAAAATTCACCCATCTCTTCCGGTATTCATACTTGATTTGTCGAGAGAACCAAGCAGACATCCCGGAGTCTTCACAGTATAGCATGTTCAGACGTGCTAGTTGATTGACCTCGAATCCAGGCAGCGTCTTGAAATCATGCGGGTGTTTGAAGTAATCTATACCCTTTTCCCTCTTTACTGCGTAGCACCCAAGATCATGGAAGTATGCCCAGCTGAGTATCTGACCTCCAGCCTTATATCCTTTGGTCCTGTAGACTTTCTTGTGCGTTGCTGGCATCTTCTCAGTGCTTTGTTTCTTTAGAACCTCCCAGTACGCAGCCCATTCTTCCTTTCTTTTCTTTAAGTCATCAGCTTCAGCCTTGCTAGCCTCTACTTGCTCTTCAAGATATCTGACCAAGAGATCCTCCGTTTCCTGATCAAATGGTTCAGTGAATGTAGGCAACTCAGCTTCAGCCGATGTATACTTCGGGTATTCTTCATCAGTGATGTCTTCCAGAATGACATCATCTACATCATCAAAGAATTCTGGTTCGGGCTCTTCAGTACTAGGTACAGAGGTGTCATCAGTGACCACCTCGTCAGGATTCAACCTGAACAGCTCGGCTATCTGCTCCTTAGATAAACAGTGTATGATCTCACCCTCCTCCTTGTCGTAGCTGACCGAGTGCTGTATAATGCCCTGAGCGTCCAAGATCATAGTCAACGTCTTATCTAGCTGACGTCTCAACGGCACAGCTTCTACTTCCTCGGCTGCTTTGGGTTCATCTGTCTGTGCAGGAGGAGGTGGAGCAGAGGCTTTCTTCTTATCATTGGCCTTCTTGGATCGAATCTCTGATGAGGGAGGGGCCTGATCATCATCGTCATCATCATCAGTACTCGATGAACCAGAAGACCCATTCCCAGATCCGTCCTTGGCCTCATCATCATGATCATCATCATCATCAGACTCATCGTCTTTGTCTGAGTCTTCGTAATCCACCTGTTCCTCATCAGACTCTTCTTCATCTTCTTCTTTGTCTGAATCATCGGAACGATCCTCAGCTCCTTCCAGTCTGGGAGTACTCTCCTTCGAACCCTCGACAAGTCCAGCTAGACGAGCATTCTCAGACTCTAGCTGCAGGATCCGATCACTGAAACCAGAGGCTGTCAAAGCCAACTGGTTGTGCTCATCAATGTATTTCAGGAGCTGCTCCTCCTGTTGTGCAGACCTGGCCCTCAAATCGGCCCTCTGGTCTGCAGCTTGAAGCAGCAGAGTATCCTGCTCTTCAATCCTCTGCGTGAGCTGAGCAATAACCAACTCCTGCTCTTTATTCTTCTTCTCTTGCTCCATGCTCCTCTCCATCAGTCTCAAGACCATACTGTTCAGTGTACTAAGCTGATCTACAACTGAAACAGCAGGTATGTGAACATCAGCACGAACTGTGGAGGGGCCAGAGGAAGCAGCAACATAAACAGGCTCTCGAATGAAAGGAGTGGACAGAGGGGCAGTAATGGCCTGAGTGTGAATGGCCCTTGTCCTCGTCAGTGAAGAAACTGACACAGCTGCTACTGATGTGACAGTAGTTGCAGCAGCTGTAGTCAGTTCTGACCTCCTTTGGAAAGAGAATCGGGTTCTCTTTCCCCTTCCAGCTCTGGATGAGGTGGAAGCACCAGCAGAAGATATCGTAGCTGTGGAAGTAGGAGCAGATGACCTTGGAGTGGGAGAAATGTCAAACTCTGGAGTAAATATCGTATCAGTAATATCCTCCAAATCATCATTTGTCCTCCTTCTCTTCCTCATCACCACTCTTCCACCCTCATCCACCTTCTCAAACTCATCATCATGAGTCTTCTCAGAATCAGAACTATCTTCATCACCTTCACCTGCTACACCTTCTTCCTCACTCGAGTCCTCTGACTCACCATCACCACCTGAGGAATGTGGAATAGAGACATCGAGAGGAGCAGTCACTGATGAAGTAGTAGTAGACAAGAAATCCAAGTCCATCAGTGACTCGATATCCACATCCTCCTCTTGAGCTGTAGACACAGCAACATCAGCTCCAACACCAGAAGCAGTAACATCAACCATGCTCACTGAAGCAGCAGTGGTTATGTGTACTGATGACATCTCACCCGCACCTGTGCTCTCAACAGCAACAGTGCTCACCTCCACACCAGCACCACTCGGGCCTGCACCACCATCTCCCTCATCACCATCACTATCATCACCACCAACTGGGACCACAATGTCCTCCACATCAGAATCGGAGTCATCGTGTCTCCATCTCCTTCCAGCTGGAGCTCTGTAGTCAGGTCGAGAGAGGTGACCAAACAATGATCGTGTAGTAGGCTTCCTCTCTTTCCCTCTGTATGACAAAACTCTGTTGAGAGTTATGTCATTCATGTGCTCCAATCTGATAATGTCAGCATTCAGCTTTGGGAGATCAGGAATCTGTGCATCAATGATCTGCTGAATGAATCGAGGGTACATCAAAAACTTCTTGTCACCCTTCAGCCCCACGTTCTCCTTCATATGCAGAAAAACCATCTCGGAGAAGTTGAATGGCTTGTTGAGCACTAGAGCAGCAAATGCGCACTGTATCGTTTCGCGCATATCATCGAAGCCTCCTCTCCTGGAGCCAAGGCAGTGTACAAGTACATGTGCCAAGTACTTGAACTGCGGGGACATGAACGCTTTGTTCAAAATCCCGGCTCCAATGTCTCCCTCGTACTTGCATCTGAGGAAGCATCCACGAACAAGAAATCTGTCAAGTAGAACTGGATGATCCGGAGAGTCCTGAAAGCCACACACCCTCCGTATGTGCTCAGCCGATACTACAATGTCATGACCTCTGACCTTGCCCCTGATGACTGTAGGCTCGGCCTCACAATCAATATCCGCTGAGGTCCAGAATTCCTGCTGATGTGATAAATAGGGCACATGAATGGTCGAAATGGCAGTGAAAATCCTGGAACGCCTCAGGAAAGTAATGATATCAGCATAATGCTTCGCGTTCGGAGTCGTCAGATCAAGATGGGCACAGATGTTATGCTTCGGTACTGATTTGTATCCTGCCATGCTGCACAATACAAGAAATACATATATCAGTACAAGATGATCAATTAAACAATGAGATTTAACAAAAAAAATCAGATAAACTTTCTTCTGATATGCCGAATGAGTCCATTCGCCGAATGAGTTATCTGTCGAATGAGGCTCATTCGTCGAATGACTCTCATTCGTCGAATGAGGCTTGAGTATGACTTGTCATTCGCCGAATGATCCATTCGTCGAATGAGGCTCATTCGCCGAATGAGTCATTCGCCGAATGACGACATTCGGCAATATGACAGTTCAAAATTCCTTTTTGTCCAAAGTCTTAAATCAAGCCCAAAAACTTGTTATACTGCACTCAGAAACGACCGATTAGCATATTTAATACATGACATTTCGAGTTTTAGGTCCATCTTAACAGATTATTCGTTGGGCGAAATCAAAAACCCTAAAACCCTAAATTTGAATCTGTTAGAGATGATTTCATGGATGGAATCGGCTGAAATTTGATCTCCATATACCTGAGAATGAGAACAATAAGATTATCAGTGGCAAGAACTGTCTCAGTCACAAGAAATCGAAGAGGATGAATAAGTGTGTGTTTCGCCGAATGGGTATTCTCTGATATCGCGAAAGAGCAAAAGGTCGAATGACCCTCATTCGGCCGAACCACAGTTATATACTGTGCTCTCATTCGCCGAATGAGCTAAGCGAAAGGTCACAAAGATTCTTTTCCATTCGCCGAATGAATACGGCGAAAGAGTCAATCGATGATCTTCATTCGCCGAATGAGACATTCGAATGAGACATTCGACATTCTTCATTCGTCGAATGAGGTTCATTCTGAGATGCTTATTCGGTCGAATGACTCATTCTCATTCGGCCGAATGAGTTCATTCTGCCTCTCATTCGTACGAATGAGACATTGACATCTCCAAAACTCAAACTTTCAAAGATTTAACATTTTGTGCATCAAACTTTTAACCAATTATGAAGATATGTCTAGTTGGTTCAGGATTCAGAGATGACAGGCATCCGAATCTACAAATGATCATCTAAAACAAAATTGAAAATAGAAAATCTTTTTGTATTTTTCTGAAACAACTAAACAACTGTACAAACGCAATTTAAAAGCAAATAAACACAAGAAAACACATATTTTTGTGAAAAGCCCATTAATAATATAACACAAATCTCTGATCACATCATATAACCTTCAATGAATGCTTTACTTCAATCACAATTTCATTTTGACACGATTACTGATATATTTGTCCATATTTAAACTGAACAATACTCAACTCTTAAACAAACTACATGATCCCTCATATTTTCTGATTGAGTTCCCCGATTCATTTCATCAATTAAGATCAAAATTAGCTCAAAATTCATTTCAGCATATCTTAATACCAGTCATCATGAATTCAATAAGATTCAATCATTCATTATCTTTTTGTGTTTTTCTTGTTCTATCCACATGGATGGCTTCAGCTAGGTCCGTCCCAGCAATATGGCACATGTATGGAATCGAACTTTATTTTTATTTGTTTAAGTTTTTCTCAAGCTTAATACCAGCTTGCGTTAGGTCTTCTTCAAGCTTAATACCAGCTTGTTTTTACTTTTTCTTTATCAAGCTTAATACCAGCTTGTTTTTGATTTTTCTTCAAGCTTAATACCAGCTTGCCTTTATTTTTCTTTGAATGAAAACTCATTTGATTCCATGATGACAGGTGTATGCTTGATTTGAATCAAAAACCATTTCTCACTCAAAAGCCTTAATAAATTGGATCCCACAAATCAGACTTTCTAAGTTCTCATATATTGTTTATTTATTTTGTATAGTCAGCCTATCAGTACATCCCATCATTATTTCCTTGTGATTTTAGATCATGCATTCATTTCTGTTTTTATGACATAATGAAATCAATGTGTTATGTCATTAATCAGGACTATTTCATTTTTCATTTTTCTATTGTTTTTGGATTTTTCAAATTTTCTATTGTTTTTGGTTTTTCAAACTTCTATATCTCCCCCTAAAAACCTAAAAATAGAAAATCTTTTTGTGTTTTTGTTAATAAAAGACAACTATACTAGAGAAAATGAAAATACTAAAAATAAATAAATAATCTAATTTAAAGTGATGATCATTTGTTAGATTCAGATGAGGATTGAACTTCATCCTTGTGAAAAACACCATTAGCCGATAACAGATATAAAAATCTTGGTTTATCAAAAGCTTTTGTAAACAGATCGGCTTTCTGGTGATCGGTGTGAATTTTAACAACATCGATTAATTTCTTCTCAAAACAATCACGTATGAAGTGATATTTTATGTCGATGTGTTTGGTTTTGGAGTGCTGAACTGGATTTTTAGTGACAGCTATGGCGGCAGTGTTATCAACATAGATAGGAGTGTTAGAAAAATGTAACCCATAGTCCCTGAGTTGCTGTTGAATCCAGATGATTTGAGAACAGCAACTAGCAGCAGCAATATATTCAGCTTCACAGGTTGAAGTAGACACCGACGTCTGCTTCTTGCACTGCCAGGTGACTAAGCGGTTTCCAAAGAACTGACATCCCGCAGATGTTGACTTGAAGTCTCTTTTGCATCCGCCATAATCTGAATCACTGTATGCAGTAAGTTCAAATTTATCATCATTAGGGTACCATAAGCCAAGTTCCGGTGTACCCTTCAGATAACGCATAATCCTTTTGACAGCAATCAAGTGAGATACTCTTGGTTTGGATTGGTAACGTGCACACAAGCAAGTGGCGAACATGATGTCTGGCCGAGAAGCAGTGAGATACATGAGAGATCCAATCATTCCCCGGTACAGAGTGGCATCAATTAACTCCCCCTTTTCGTCTGGAGTAATCCCGTGATTAATCGCCAGTGGGGTACCAGCAGGCTTCGCATCAGACATACTGAACCGGCTCAGAATATCACCAACGTATTTGGTTTGATGAATAAAAATCCCTGCCTCAGACTGATCCACCTGTAAACCCAAGAAGAACTTCATTTCTCCCATCGAACTCATTTCAAATTTTTCTTTCATCACAGTCTCAAATTCCTTGCACAGATTCTCATTTGTGGATCCAAAGATAATATCATCCACATATACTTGTACCAAGAGTAAATCACTGTCCTTCTCACGGATGAATAAAGTGCAGTCAATGACACCTCTTCTGAACCCGTTGTTCAGAAGGTGAGTGGAAAGTGTCTCGTACCACGCTCTCGGGGCTTGATGTAATCCATACAAAGCTTTGTCTAGTTTGTAGACTTTATCACGATGCAGTGGATCTTCAAATCCGGGAGGTTGATTGACATACACCGTTTCACTGATAACTCCATGAAGGAACGCGCTCTTTACATCCATCTGATAAACTTTGAACTTTTTGAAGGATGCATAAGCCAGAAAAATACGAATGGCTTCCAACGAGCGACCGGAGCAAACACCTCATTATAGTCCAATCCCTCTATCTGTCTGAATCCTTGAACCACCAGACGAGCCTTGTTTCTCACGATGATCCCGTGATCATCCTTTTTGCAACGCAAAACCCATCTAGTGCCAATGACCTTTGCACCTTTGGGTTTATCAACGAGTTGCCACACCCCTAACTTCTTAAACTGCAAAAGCTCCTCTTGCATGGCGTCTACCCATGATTCTTCTTTAAGAGCTTCAGTGACAGTACGCGGTTCCACTTGAGATATAAAGCAGGAATGAGCACAAAAGCTTACATCTGCAAAATCAAGGATATCTGCAAGACCACCAGAAGAAATCTGACTTCTAGTCTTCACTCCATCTAAAGGACTCCCGATAATGTTATCTTGAGGATGAATGCGATTGATTCTTCCAACAGGATGAGCAGGAACCTCAACCTCAGGATCTAAATTATTCAAGTTCAAATCCTCAAGACCAGGTACAAGATTATCAACAGCCGGTTCAGGAGCAGTCGGAGGATTGTCATCTGTGTCTGAGCTGTCATCATTTATCTGTGTCGAGGGACCGGATGCAGATGTAGGTTGAAAAGTAGCCTCAGGGGCATTCTGTACATCATACAGCATCTGAACAGCTACATCTTCATCTGAGTACATGGGGGCATATTGAATGAGTCAAACAGACTGGAATAGTCAAACATCCAATCTGGCCCTTTTCCAGGTGGGGGCATTGAATATTTTTGAACATCCACATGGTACCACTCCTCCACATTATGAGTTGTAGTGTTGTAAACTCGCTTATTTGGAGTGCTGTACCCAAGAAAGTAGCCCTCTTCCACCTTTTCATTGAACTTGCCCTGCTCATGTTTCTTAAGCATGGTGCAAGGAGCACCAAATGGTTCTAGATACTTAAGATTTGGCTTTCGATTATGGAGCAGTTCAAAGCAAGTTTTCCCATGTCTCTTCACAATAAGGACCCGGTTCAAAGTGTAACATGCATTGGCAACAGCTTCATTCCAAAATTGAACTGGTAGTGAGGAATCAGCAAGCATAGTCCTAGCAGCCTCAATCAATGTCCTATTCTTTCTTTCAGCAACGCCATTCATTTGTGGAACGTATGGAGCACTAAATTGATGGACAATGCCTTTAGCATTACAGAAATTCTCCATATTATGATTTTTGAACTCCGTTCCATTATCAGTTCTAAATTGACGAATCTTGAGCTTATAAAGGGATTCAAGTTTGGTAACCAGAACTTGAATGCAATCAAAAGTTTCTGATTTTTCTTTCAAAAAGAAGACCCAAGAGTATCTGGAGTACTCATCAGTAATAACCAGGCAGTATTGATCTCCAGCTATACTCTTCCGATTCACTGGACCAAACAAGTCCATGTGAAGAAGCTCAAGAGGAACATTGATTGAGTGATATTTTTTCAGCTTATGAGACTGCTTTGACTGCTTTCCTTTCTTGCATGACACACAGATATCAGACAGCTTAAAATTCTTCAGACTAACTCCCTCAACCAAACTGTTGTGGACAAGATGATTCATCTTGCGTAAACTCAAATGGCCCATCCTCTTATGCCAAAGGATTGAATCTTTCTCAGTTGCCTTTGTCATAAAACATGAAGCTGTGGAGGATGTAGTTGAAGCTGTGGCCATGTTGAGAACATACAAGTCTTGTTTTCTTGGAGCAGACATCAAAATCCAATCTTCAGGTATCTGCACACCTTGCTTGAGAATATAACATTTTGAATCATCAAACAGAACCTTGTACTCTTTGTCACAGATCTGAGAGACTGACAAGAGGTTGTTTTCCAATTGCTTGACATATCTGACATTGTCGAACGAAACTTGTCCATTTGTCAAGATTCCCTCTCCTGTAATAAAACCACCCTTGTCTCCAGCAAAGGCTACATATCCACCTCGAACTGCGTTCACATTGGTGAGCAGCGAAATATCACCAGTCATGTGTCTGGAAGCCCCACTATCAACGATCCAATTGCTGTTCACTCCAGCTTTTGGGGCAACCTGCACAATAAAGAGACTATCAGTTTACATTGGGAACCCAAGCCTTTACGGTCTTGGGTTGACCCATTGAGTCTCGGATCCAAACATCGATCCATTTTCCCTGAGAAATAGGTTTATCTGAAATTTTTGGAACAGACACCTCTGATGACTTAACTTTCCAAATTGACTTTTTGTCAAAAGAGGTTTTCAGATAAATGGATGATTGTTTTGATTGATTAACCTTAATCTCATTTGGAACAACCAATGTTTCCAACTTTCCCTTCCCCTTATCTGAACCCTTAGTTTGAGTGTGAGGTGAAGATTTTGGCTGAAACGATTTTGGCACAGATTTTACTGGTTTTGGTAAAGCAGACCTTAAGGTTTTGAAAGGGACAACCTTAGGTCTGATCAATTTAGGACAAAACCTCACAATATGCCCTGCCTCACCACACTCAAAACAGACTTTCTCACCTTTTTTGTGAAAATGTTTTAAATCAGAAAAAGATTTTTTAGTTGATTTAAAAACATTTGATTATTGACAATCTTGCTCAAAACCCAAACCCTTCCTTCCATTGTTACCAAACTGAGCTGATTTGGTAGTACAATCAGCTTCAGACTCCTGAGAAGCTTTAACAAAGCAGAGTTCCTTGTAAATCTTTGATTTGGAGATTGGGTCACCTTTCATTACACTTGTAGTTTGATTCCGAGGAGTACTCTGCTTTGATGAATACTCTGATTCATCCTCGGAATCAGAAACCCAATCTTCCACAATTCCATCCACCCTTGAATCCTTAGTCTGATATGAACTTTGTTTTTCACTCAGACTAAGTGGATCAACTACTAACGTAGTAGTAACTTGAAAATCCTTTACATCTTTGTCATTTGGAGTGTTGACAAAGGAATTTAGGATTGGTGGAGGACATTTTTGATAGTTAACCCTTTCCTTCCCTGATCAGTACCCCTACTGATCATATGCTCAATGATATACGAAGAGCTCTCATAGCTCTTTAGTTTCTGTCCCAAAGTCTCATAATCGCACTCCACTAATGCTAACTTCTTCTTGATCTCATTTATGGTATTGAGATAAGAAGTTATAGCATCTTGCTTGTTCAGAACAGCGATCTCGGCCTCATGCAGTTGTCTATTCAAAAGATCAATTTTATTTTGAAAATCCTTTTCATTAGATTTTAAAACTTTGTTTGCTTCAATGCACAGGTCGAGATCGGTCATAAGATCACTATTGTGCTTCTGGTAAGCAAGGACCTTGCTTCTAAGATCAACACAATTGAAACAATCAGATTTAGAAGATGAACAATCAGTGTATACCTGCTCAGAAGAATCAGTAGAAGCAGAAGAGTTTGCCATCAAAGCAAATTGAGTTAAAGAGTCATCAGCTTCTCCATCAGCTTCTTGAGTGTCAGAATCTGTCAGACTTTCTGAGTCTGAACTTGATGCTTTGTCATCAGTCACCAACACATCTCCCTGACAGCTTTCTTCAACAATGTCATCAGAAATCTGAATCTCTGCCACACATGCTTTTTCTTGATCATCCTTGTCAGCATTGAATCTGAAGTCCCAATTTACCCCTTCATCTTGTTGAACCATCAAGGCTTTACTACCAGAAGATGAAGATCCAGCTGTTGTAGGAGAATCAATAGGAACTAATCGCCTTTCAGAATTAGCAGGAGCAGACTTCTGATGCTGAAATGGGTTCTTGTTTCCAGCTTTCTTTGGCTGTTTGCATTGTCTAGCAAAGTGTCCTTTCTCACCACAGTTGTAGCATGTAACAGAAGCCATATCAAATCCAAACTTGGACTCCTTGTTTAGATTGATGTCTTTTCCTGTCCTCTTCACAAACTCCTTAGCTCTTCTGACTGCACTAGCCAATGCCCACATGATGTCAATTCTTTCCATATCATCAGGATCAATTTGAGAGTAGTCATCATTGGTCAGATATGGATTGCCGATCTGACCAGCAACCAATCCATCATATGAACTAACCAATGTTGACAGAAGACCCATGTGCTCTTTAGCAATCTCAACTGTGACTTTATCAAAGTTCTCTGTCTTCAAACTTGCAGTAGGCTGATGATGCTCTTGTTGTGAGCTCGATGAAGAAGATGGGCTAAAGTGCATCTGAGCTACAGATGGGGCTTCAGAAGCTTTAGACACAAAGGCAGTTTTCAGAGGAGCATGAGTTGTAGACTTATCAACTGTTGGAGTGGAGTAGTATAGAGAAGGATCTTGAACTTGTGCAACCCTCTTGGCCTTCCATTTGTTCTCTATCTCCTGCTCTTTTAGCTTCTGAATGAAATCATTGATGTCCATATGAGCCATCATCTGATTTTGCTTGAGTACCATCAAGAAGGACTCCCATTTTGGAGGTAGTGCATCTGCCAAACATTGAATCTTCTCTTGAGTTGTGGTTTTGACCTCGTGGTTGAACAGCTCACTCAACAGATGATAAAACCTTGCAATCAACTCATCAAGGGACTCATTTCCCACATACATAAAGCTGTTGAATTCCTTTTTCAAGGCTTTAGACTTAATGCTCTTCAAAGCATCATTACCCTCATATCTTTGCTGCAATGCATCCCACAGAAGCTTAGCCGAAGGAAACTGTCTAAACTGATGGAAGATATCAGTGGCAATGGACTGTGACAAAATAGCATAGGCTTTCTTCTCATAGTCATATAGTTTCCTTTGAGGCTCTGTCATCCGTGTGACCAGCATAGGAGTTCCATCCTCATTTAAAGGCCTCAAGTATCCTCCTTCAATCATCATCCACAGATTTGTATCCACTCCATTGATGTGAATCTCAAATCTATACTTCCAATGAGGATAATCATCCAAAGTCAAAAGCTTAGGAGCTTTGTTTGAGTTTCCAGTTTCATTCTCTGTCAGTAAAAGAGTCTGAATACGATGATTTTGATTAGCCATGAGTGCTAAATCTTCCATTATATCAGAAGGAATGAAATTCAACACTTAGAAAATTTTTCAGAATCAACAGCCGAATGAGTCACAAACTGGCGAATGTCGGGGGCCGAATGAGGTGAAACTGACGAATGAGAGACTGAGTATGAGAACTGGCGAATGGGTGTGTCGAATGACCTATTCGGCGAATGGCAAGTCGAATGGAGTCTTTCGCCGAATGAGAGTTCAGAATGAGGCTGATTCGGCGAATGAAGGTAGCGAAGGAGCTATTCGCCGAATGAGAGCTATTCGGCGAATGGGAGGCTATTCGGCTGAACTTATTCGGCCGCCAGAGTCATTCGGCGATCTGGGGTTTTTGACAACAAAAATCGCGATATCTTTCGATTTTGACCAGATCTAACCACCAAATTTTGCACAGAACTTCAAGACATGATTAATAACCAATTGGGAAGGAACTAGATCAAATGAACCACAAAAACACCTATTATTTCAATGGAATAGTGACTTGGTGAGCAAGAAAAATAGGGTTTCTGCAAGTTACGAAAATCAGGGTTTTGAGGGACTCAAATCTGATGATTTTGGATGGAAAACGAGTAGAATCAAGAGCCAAAGCTCTGATACCACTTTGTTGGACCGATCGGGAGCTCGGAAACAATCCGAATCCAATGAAAAACTACTCGACAACCTCTGGGATAGTGCGGAATCCTATTCCAGGGTTTTCCAAACGAAACCAACAGAAACCGTGGTGATCCGAGGCTGTAAGAACAACTTGGAAGCAACGATCGAACACCACGGGTTGAGAATCGAACTTGGAAGTACAAGAACCGCTCAAATCTTCAAGGGTTTTGACACTGGAGTGCTAGGGAAGAAGGATGTCTCTGGAAAGTTAGGTTTGAAATGATTTGAACTTCTATTTATAAGCTGTAGTCATTCGGCCGAATGAGTGGCCGAAGCAGCTCATTCGGCGAATGACTAAGCTCGAATGAGCAGTCATTCGAATGAGTCATTCGGCAAATGGCTCATTCTGAACTTAGACATTCGATACAACTCTCATTCGCCGAATGACTTCATTCTAGAGTCATTCGGCCGAATGAGCAGTTTTCATACTTAAACATTTAATAATCAAATCAAACACTTAGATAAACATTAATAATCAATAATCAATAAACATAAACATGATGAATTAGATACAAAGACAATTTCCATTAATACTTTGAATGATTACATGATAGCCATTTACATAACCGAACTAGGGACAAAACATGTATCTACAGTTTTTATCACCCTTTTGTTCGATTCCATCACTTAGCCGGCTAACCATATTGATTTTTCGAACCACAAACCCACAAGAAGCCCTGGTAGCTTAGCCATTATCATAGGAACAGAATACAAGATCTCAGGCTCGATGGTGATGATATTGAAGCTCAACCGAAGGGACAGGTTCGTGGGATCATCAGCTGACCGAACCTGAAGTCCTTGGCCGAACCCCCACTCTCACGAGCCTGTGAGCAATAAGGGTGACGAACCCATCAAGGATGAACCTTTGGCTGAACCTATCACCACCACCGAACCTGAGGATCACGAATCTCCCACACTGATCACCGAACCTGCATATGCTCAACCGAAGCTTTCTGTGACGAACCTCTGATATGCGAACCATGCAGAGCCGAACCCTTCCGTGTACACGAACCTACGGGTGTTATCACGAACCTTCATGACAGACTCACCAACGCCGAACCCTGCTAGGGTTGAACCATCATCAGAGGGTTCGCCAGACCATAGTAGGCCGAACCTTTAGCTTGACCAATCCGTAGCTTCGCTGAAACGAAGCACAAGACGATTGATCAGCCACCCTCAACACATTCATCCAAGACCCAAAGTTTATTCAACCATTTCGTATGGGCCCAAGTCAACCCCCAATCGGCCTAGCCCATAAATACTAGATTTTGCCCATGTTGGCTCAGTAGGCCCAAACCCTTCTGCAATTCGACCCACTCAATTTATTTGGCCCATATGATTTAACTTGGGATAAACACATGAAATGATATTACAAGGGTTAATATATATGGGGTGGATGATAAAATTAGTATAAAGGTGGTGACAAGTGTTTATTAAATTGATAAAAACCTAGAAAACTATCATTTCAAGTATAAATTAATTATATACAAAAGAGATTAGATTTTTAGGCAATTATCATTCAAGTCTTTTAAAAGAGATTAAGGATTTCAAATTCTTAACTCGGAAAGACTAAGTAGACTCTTAGAATTACCTTGGAGGTCAACTCACTTAATTCATTTTGGTTAAGGCAGGTGAAAAAGGAAATCAATAACATTACGTTCTAAACTTATTTTAAAGGGGGTTAAGTGTTAGCCTAAGCTATAACAAGTAAACCAGGGCCGAACAACGATGGAACTCCAAGCGTGGACCAGAATTTACCTGGGAGCACGAGGACAACATGAAGACAAAGTATCCCTACCTGTTCGAGAATTAGAAACCGACTTTGATGCTTAAATTTCTTTAACGAGGGGAGACTGTGACATCCAGTACCAGATCGTCCGGCAAGTCCGTACGGTATGTGTACTTTCATTATTTACTATGTGTAAATACAATAGTGTGAACAGTGTTTGTGATAACAGAAGTCAAAATACAAGAAACAGTTGTACGTATTCATGTGAAAACTTAAATACCGTAAGTACAACAACGCACGATAAACAATAGTTGTCGGTATTTAGGTGAAAACCTAGGTGCAATTAAGACAACGAATCAATAATGACAATAGTGTTCAAGTAAATAACAAGAACAAGTCGGTTGCGACCTGATATCCATAGATGACAGGAATCAGATGGCCGACAAATTAGTACGAAAACAATGTGAAAACAGGATGTTTAGTTAAGTCCGTTAATGAGGAAATACAATTCAAAACATAATTGCAGTGTTATATCAAGATAATGAACTGATAATGTGCTTGCGTGGGTGACGATTCACACAAACATATATGTGGGTTTAACGTTCTGAAATGATGACTGGGAAGTAGAAAACAAAGGTCAGAAAGCTAAACCATAGTCGTGTTCGTTCGAGTGACGAGTCAAACGAATACGCGCGATGGTGACGCAATCTGACGAAACGAAACGAAAATACGACATGAACGATAATAAAGTTAAGAATATATAATAATACGTTTTACAGGTTTGAAACTCATCGAAAGAATTAATTAAAACAACTCTTTTATTTAAAAATACGTAATATACGCGCTACTTTCCGGAAACGCAACGAAGACGCGAACCGAGCAATCGAAACGAACCCGAATACCCTCGAGGTATTTAAAGCCTAAATGAGGCTTTCTTTTTCTATTCACTCAACCTTCTCACTCTCTAAACAAAGACTACCGTTTTCTCTCTCTCTCTAAGAAAACCCACATTCAATTCATCATATCTTGATCATTTCTTGGCGAAATCAAGCATTCTTGGTGTCTACACGAAGCTACAAACGTCCTCTACAAGGAAGTACAACTGATCTGGAGTTTTACTCAGCCAAATTCGAGGTATAGATGCCTGAAAGTTCGAAAAACTAGGGTTTTTATCACCCTTTTGTTCGATTCCATCACTTAGCCGGCTAACCATATTGATTTTTCGAACCACAAACCCACAAGAAGCCCTCGTAGCATAGCCATTATCATAGGAACAACATACAAGATCTCAGGCTCGATGGTGATGATATTGAAGCTCAACCGAAGGGACAGGTTCGTGGGATCATCAGCTGACCGAACCTGAAGTCCTTGGCCGAACCCCCACTCTCACGAGCCTGTGAGCAATAAGGGTGACGAACCCATCAAGGATGAACCTTTGGCTGAACCTATCACCACCACCGAACCTGAGGATCACGAATCTCCCACACTGATCACCGAACCTGCATATGCTCAACCGAAGCTTTCTGTGACGAACCTCTGATATGCGAACCATGCAGAGCCGAACCCTTCCATGTACACGAACCTACGGGTGTTATCATGAACCTTCATGACAGACTCACCAATGCCGAACCCTGCTAGGGTCAAAACCATCATCAGAGGGTTCACCAGACCATAGTAGGCCGAACCTTTAGCTTGACCAATCCGTAGCTTCGCTGAAACGAAGCAGAAGACGATTGATCAGCCACCCTCAACACATTCGTCCAAGACCCAAAGTTTATTCAACCATTTCGTATGGGCCCAAGTCAACCCCCAATCGGCCTAGCCCATAAATACTAGATTTTGCCCATGTTGGCTCAGTAGGCCCAAACCCTTCTGCAATTCGGCCCACTCAATTTATTTGGCCCATATGATTTAACTTGGGATAAACACATGAAATGATATTACAAGGGCTAATATATATGGGGTGGATGATAAAATTAGTACAAAGGTGGTGACAAGTGTTAGATAAATTGATAAAAACCTAGAAAACTATCATTTCAAGCATAAATTAATTATATACAAAAGAGATTAGATTTTTAGGCAATTATCATTCAAGTCTTTTAAAAGAGATTAAGGATTTCAAATTCTTAACTCGTAAAGACTAAGTTGACTCTTAGAATTACCTTGGAGGTCAACTCACTTAATTCATTTTGGTTAAGGCAGGTGAAAAAGGAAATCAATAACATTACGTTCTAAACTTATTTTAAAGGGGGTTAAGTGTTAGCCTAAGCTATAACAAGTAAACCAGGGCCGAACAACGATGGAACTCCAAGCGTGGACCAGAATTTACCTGGGAGCACGAGGACAACATGAAGACAAAGTATCCCCACCTGTTCGAGAATTAGAAACCGACTTTGATGCTTAAATTTCTTTAACGAGGGGAGACTGTGACATCCAGTACCAGATCGTCCGGCAAGTCCGTACGGTATGTGTACTTTCATTATTTACTATGTGTAAATACGATAGTGTGAACAGTGTTTGTGATAACAGAAGTCAAAATACAAGAAACAGTTGTACGTATTCATGTGAAAACTTAAATACCGTAAGTACAACAACGCACGATAAACAATAGTTTTCGGTATTTAGGTGAAAACCTAGGTGCAATTAAGACAACGAATCAATAATGACAATAGTGTTCAAGTAAATAACAAGAACAAGTCGGTTGCGACCTGATATCCATAGATGACAGGAATCAGATGGCCGACAAATTAGTACGAAAACAATGTGAAAACAGGATGTTTAGTTAAGTCCGTTAGTGAGGAAATACAATTCAAAACATAATAGCAGTGTTATATCAAGATAATGAACTGATAATGTGCTTGCGTGGGTGACGATTCACACAAACATATATGTGGGTTTAACGTTTGAAATGATGACTGGGAAGTAGAAAACAAAGGTCAGAAAGCTAAACCATAGTCGTGTTCGTTCGAGTGACGATTCAAACGAATACGCGCGATGGTGACGCAATCTGACGAAACGAAACGAAAATACGACATGAACGATAATAAAGTTAAGAAAATATAATAATACGTTTTACAATTTTGAAACTCATCGAAAGAATTAATTAAAACAACTCTTTTATTTAAAAATACGTAATATACGCGCTACTTTCCGGAAACGCAACGAAGACGCGAACCGAGCAATCGAAACGAACCCGAATACCCTTGAGGTATTTAAAGCCTAAATGAGGCTTCCTTTTTCATTTACTCCACCTTCTCACTCTCTAAACAAAGACTACCGTTTTCTCTCTCTCTAAGAAAACCCACATTCAATTCATCATATCTTGATCATTTCTTGGCAAAATCAAGCATTCTTGGTGTCTACACGAAGCTACAAACGTCCTCTACAAGGAAGTACAACTGATCTGGAGTTTTACTCAGCCAAATTCGAGGTATAGATGCCTGAAAGTTCGAAAAACTAGGGTTTTTATCACCCTTTTGTTCGATTCCATCACTTAGCCGGCTAACCATATTGATTTTTCGAACCACAAACCCACGAGAAGCCCTGGTAGCATAGCCATTATCATAGGAACAACATACAAGATCTCAGGCTCGATGGTGATGATATTGAAGCTCAACCGAAGGGACAGGTTCGTGGGATCATCAGCTGACCGAACCTGAAGTCCTTGGCCGAACCCCCACTCTCACGAGCCTGTGAGCAATAAGGGTGACGAACCCATCAAGGATGAACCTTTGGCTGAACCTATCACCACCACCGAACCTGAGGATCACGAATCTCCCACACTGATCACCGAACCTGCATATGCTCAACCGAAGCTTTCTGTGACGAACCTCTGATATGCGAACCATGCAGAGCCGAACCCTTCCATGTACACGAACCTATGGGTGTTATCACGAACCTTCATGACAGACTCACCAACGCCGAACCCTGCTAGGGTTGAACCATCATCAGAGGGTTCGCCAGACCATAGTAGGCCGAACCTTTAGCTTGACTAATCCGTAGCTTCGCTGAAACGAAGCACAAGACGATTGATCAGCCACCCTCAACACATTCGTCCAAGACCCAAAGTTTATTCAGCCATTTCGTATGGGCCCAAGTCAACCCCCAATCGGCCTAGCCCATAAATACTAGATTTTGCCCATGTTGGCTCAGTAGGCCCAAACCCTTCTGCAATTCGGCCCACTCAATTTATTTGGCCCATATGATTTAACTTGGGATAAACACATGAAATGATATTACAAGGGCTAATATATATGGGGTGGATGATAAAATTAGTACAAAGGTGGTGACAAGTGTTAGATAAATTGATAAAAACCTAGAAAACTATCATTTCAAGTATAAATTAATTATATACAAAAGAGATTAGATTTTTAGGCAATTATCATTCAAGTCTTTTAAAAGAGATTAAGGATTTCAAATTCTTAACTCGGAAAGACTAAGTTGACTCTTAGAATTACCTTGGAGGTCAACTCACTTAATTCATTTTGGTTAAGGCAGGTGAAAAAGGAAATCAATAACATTACGTGCTAAACTTATTTTAAAGGGGGTTAAGTGTTAGCCTAAGCTATAACAAGTAAACCAGGGCCGAACAACGATGGAACTCCAAGCGTGGACCAGAATTTACCTGGGAGCGCGAGGACAACATGAAGACAAAGTATCCCCACCTGTTCGAGAATTAGAACCCGACTTTGATGCTTAAATTTCTTTAACGAGGGGAGACTGTGACATCCAGTACCAGATCGTCCGGCAAGTCCGTACGGTATGTGTACTTTCATTATTTACTGTGTGTAAATACAATAGTGTGAACAGTGTTTGTGATAACAGAATTCAAAATACAAGAAATAGTTGTACGTATTCATGTGAAAACTTAAATACCGTAAGTACAACAACGCACGATAAACAATAGTTGTCGGTATTTAGGTGAAAACCTAGGTGCAATTAAGACAACGAATCAATAATGACAATAGTGTTCAAGTAAATAACAAGAACAAGTCGGTTGCGACCTGATATCCATAGATGACAGGAATCAGATGGCCGACAAATTAGTACGAAAACAATGTGAAAACAGGATGTTTAGTTAAGTCCGTTAGTGAGGAAATACAATTCAAAACATAATTGCAGTGTTATATCAAGATAATGAACTGATAATGTGCTTGCGTGGGTGACGATTCACACAAACATATATGTGGGTTTAACGTTCTGAAATGATGACTGGGAAGTAGAAAACAAAGGTCAGAAAGCTAAACCATAGTCGTGTTCGTTCGAGTGACGATTCAAACGAATACGCGCGATGGTGACGCAATCTGACGAAACGAAACGAAAATACGACATGAACGATAATAAAGTTAAGAAAATATAATAATACGTTTTACAATTTTGAAACTCATCGAAAGAATTAATTAAAACAACTCTTTTATTTAAAAATACGTAATATACGCGCTACTTTCCGGAAACGCAACGAAGACGCGAACCGAGCAATCGAAACGAACCCGAATACCCTCGAGGTATTTAAAGCCTAAATGAGGCTTTCCTTTTCTATTTACTCCACCTTCTCACTCTCTAAACAAAGACTACCGTTTTTCTCTCTCTCTAAGAAAACCCACATTCAATTCATCATATCTTGATCATTTCTTGGCGAAATCAAGCATTCTTGGTGTCTACACGAAGCTACAAACGTCCTCTACAAGGAAGTACAACTGATCTGGAGTTTTACTCAGCCAAATTCGAGGTATAGATGCCTGAAAGTTCGAAAAACTAGGGTTTTTATCACCCTTTTGTTCGATTCCATCACTTAGCCGGCTAACCATATTGATTTTTCGAACCACAAACCCACGAGAAGCCCTGGTAGCATAGCCATTATCATAGGAACAACATACAAGATCTCAGGCTCGATGGTGATGATATTGAAGCTCAACCGAAGGGACAGGTTCGTGGGATCATCAGCTGACCGAACCTGAAGTCCTTGGCCGAACCCCCACTCTCACGAGCCTGTGAGCAATAAGGGTGACGAACCCATCAAGGATGAACCTTTGGCCGAACCTATCACCACCACCAAACCTGAGGATCACGAATCTCCCAAACTGATCACCGAACCTGCATATGCTCAACCGAACCTTTCTGTGACGAACCTCTGATATACGAACCATGCAGAGCCGAACCCTTCCATGTACACGAACCTATGGGTGTTATCACGAACCTTCATGACAGACTCACCAACGCCGAACCCTGCTAGGGCCGAACCATCATCAGAGGGTTCGCCAGACCATAGTAGGCCGAACCTTTAGCTTGACTAATCCGTAGCTTCGCTGAAACGAAGCACAAGACGATTGATCAGCCACCCTCAACACATTCGTCCAAGACCCAAAGTTTATTCAGCCATTTCGTATGGGCCCAAGTCAACCCCCAATCGGCCTAGCCCATAAATACTAGATTTTGCCCATGTTGGCTCAGTAGGCCCAAACCCTTCTGCAATTCGGCCCACTCAATTTATTTGGCCCATATGATTTAACTTGGGATAAACACATGAAATGATATTACAAGGGCTAATATATATGGGTGGATGATAAAATTAGTACAAAGGTGGTGACAAGTGTTAGATAAATTGATAAAAACCTAGAAAACTATCATTTCAAGTATAAATTAATTATATACAAAAGAGATTAGATTTTTAGGCAATTATCATTCAAGTCTTTTAAAAGAGATTAAGGATTTCAAATTCTTAACTCGGAAAGACTAAGTTGACTCTTAGAATTACCTTGGAGGTCAACTCACTTAATTCATTTTGGTTAAGGCAGGTGAAAAAGGAAATCAATAACATTACGTGCTAAACTTATTTTAAAGGGGGTTAAGTGTTAGCCTAAGCTATAACAAGTAAACCAGGGCCGAACAACGATGGAACTCCAAGCGTGGACCAGAATTTACCTGGGAGCGCGAGGACAACATGAAGACAAAGTATCCCCACCTGTTCGAGAATTAGAAACCGACTTTGATGCTTAAATTTCTTTAACGAGGGGAGACTGTGACATCCAGTACCAGATCGTCCGGCAAGTCCGTACGGTATGTGTACTTTCATTATTTACTGTGTGTAAATACAATAGTGTGAACAGTGTTTGTGATAACAGAATTCAAAATACAAGAAACAGTTGTACGTATTCATGTGAAAACTTAAATACCGTAAGTACAACAACGCACGATAAACAATAGTTGTCGGTATTTAGGTGAAAACCTAGGTGCAATTAAGACAACGAATCAATAATGACAATAGTGTTCAAGTAAATAACAAGAACAAGTCGGTTGCGACCTGATATCCATAGATGACAGGAATCAGATGGCCGACAAATTAGTACGAAAACAATGTGAAAACAGGATGTTTAGTTAAGTCCGTTAGTGAGGAAATACAATTCAAAACATAATTGCAGTGTTATATCAAGATAATGAACTGATAATGTGCTTGCGTGGGTGACGATTCACACAAACATATATGTGGGTTTAACGTTCTGAAATGATGACTGGGAAGTAGAAAACAAAGGTCAGAAAGCTAAACCATAGTCGTGTTCGTTCGAGTGACGATTCAAACGAATACGCGCGATGGTGACGCAATCTGACGAAACGAAACGAAAATACGACATGAACGATAATAAAGTTAAGAAAATATAATAATACGTTTTACAATTTTGAAACTCATCGAAAGAATTAATTAAAACAACTCTTTTATTTAAAAATACGTAATATACGCGCTACTTTCCGGAAACGCAACGAAGACGCGAACCGAGCAATCGAAACGAACCCGAATACCCTCGAGGTATTTAAAGCCTAAATGAGGCTTCCTTTTTCATTTACTCCACCTTCTCACTCTCTAAACAAAGACTACCGTTTTCTCTCTCTCTCTAAGAAAACCCACATTCAATTCATCATATCTTGATCATTTCTTGGCGAAATCAAGCATTCTTGGTGTCTACACGAAGCTACAAACGTCCTCTACAAGGAAGTACAACTGATCTGGAGTTTTACTCAGCCAAATTCGAGGTATAGATGCCTGAAAGTTCGAAAAACTAGGGTTTTTATCACCCTTTTGTTCGATTCCATCACTTAGCCGGCTAACCATATTGATTTTTCGAACCACAAACCCACGAGAAGCCCTAGTAGCATAGCCATTATCATAGGAACAACATACAAGATCTCAGGCTCGATGGTGATGATATTGAAGCTCAACCGAAGGGACAGGTTCGTGGGATCATCAGCTGACCGAACCTGAAGTCCTTGGCCGAACCCCCACTCTCACGAGCCTGTGAGCAATAAGGGTGACGAACCCATCAAGGATGAACCTTTGGCTGAACCTATCACCACCACCGAACCTGAGGATCACGAATCTCCCACACTGATCACCGAACCTGCATATGCTCAACCGAACCTTTCTGTGACGAACCTCTGATATGCGAACCATGCAGAGCCGAACCCTTCCATGTACACGAACCTATGGGTGTTGTCACGAACCTTCATGACAGACTCACCAACGCCGAACCCTGCTAGGGTTGAACCATCATCAGAGGGTTCGCCAGACCATAGTAGGCCGAACCTTTAGCTTGACTAATCCGTAGCTTCGCTGAAACGAAGCACAAGACGATTGATCAGCCACCCTCAACACATTCGTCCAAGACCCAAAGTTTATTCAGCCATTTCGTATGGGCCCAAGTCAACCCCCAATCGGCCTAGCCCATAAATACTAGATTTTGCCCATGTTGGCTCAGTAGGCCCAAACCCTTCTGCAATTCGGCCCACTCAATTTATTTGGCCCATATGATTTAACTTGGGATAAACACATGAAATGATATTACAAGGGCTAATATATATGGGGTGGATGATAAAATTAGTACAAAGGTGGTGACAAGTGTTAGATAAATTGATAAAAACCTAGAAAACTATCATTTCAAGTATAAATTAATTATATACAAAAGAGATTAGATTTTTAGGCAATTATCATTCAAGTCTTTTAAAAGAGATTAAGGATTTCAAATTCTTAACTCGGAAAGACTAAGTTGACTCTTAGAATTACCTTGGAGGTCAACTCACTTAATTCATTTTGGTTAAGGCAGGTGAAAAAGGAAATCAATAACATTACGTGCTAAACTTATTTTAAAGGGGGTTAAGTGTTAGCCTAAGCTATAACAAGTAAACCAGGGCCGAACAACGATGGAACTCCAAGCGTGGACCAGAATTTACCTGGGAGCGCGAGGACAACATGAAGACAAAGTATCCCCACCTGTTCGAGAATTAGAACCCGACTTTGATGCTTAAATTTCTTTAACGAGGGGAGACTGTGACATCCAGTACCAGATCGTCCGGCAAGTCCGTACGGTATGTGTACTTTCATTATTTACTGTGTGTAAATACAATAGTGTGAACAGTGTTTGTGATAACAGAATTCAAAATACAAGAAACAGTTGTACGTATTCATGTGAAAACTTAAATACCGTAAGTACAACAACGCACGATAAACAATAGTTGTCGGTATTTAGGTGAAAACCTAGGTGCAATTAAGACAACGAATCAATAATGACAATAGTGTTCAAGTAAATAACAAGAACAAGTCGGTTGCGACCTGATATCCATAGATGACAGGAATCAGATGGCCGACAAATTAGTACGAAAACAATGTGAAAACAGGATGTTTAGTTAAGTCCGTTAGTGAGGAAATACAATTCAAAACATAATTGCAGTGTTATATCAAGATAATGAACTGATAATGTGCTTGCGTGGGTGACGATTCACACAAACATATATGTGGGTTTAACGTTCTGAAATGATGACTGGGAAGTAGAAAACAAAGGTCAGAAAGCTAAACCATAGTCGTGTTCGTTCGAGTGACGATTCAAACGAATACGCGCGATGGTGACGCAATCTGACGAAACGAAACGAAAATACGACATGAACGATAATAAAGTTAAGAAAATATAATAATACGTTTTACAATTTTGAAACTCATCGAAAGAATTAATTAAAACAACTCTTTTATTTAAAAATACGTAATATACGCGCTACTTTCCGGAAACGCAACGAAGACGCGAACCGAGCAATCGAAACGAACCCGAATACCCTCGAGGTATTTAAAGCCTAAATGAGGCTTTCCTTTTCATTTACTCCACCTTCTCACTCTCTAAACAAAGACTACCGTTTTTCTCTCTCTCTAAGAAAACCCACATTCAATTCATCATATCTTGATCATTTCTTGGCGAAATCAAGCATTCTTGGTGTCTACACGAAGCTACAAACGTCCTCTACAAGGAAGTACAACTGATCTGGAGTTTTACTCAGCCAAATTCGAGGTATAGATGCCTGAAAGTTCGAAAAACTAGGGTTTTTATCACCCTTTTGTTCGATTCCATCACTTAGCCGGCTAACCATATTGATTTTTCGAACCACAAACCCACGAGAAGCCCTGGTAGCATAGCCATTATCATAGGAACAACATACAAGATCTCAGGCTCGATGGTGATGATATTGAAGCTCAACCGAAGGGACAGGTTCGTGGGATCATCAGCTGACCGAACCTGAAGTCCTTGGCCGAACCCCCACTCTCACGAGCCTGTGAGCAATAAGGGTGACGAACCCATCAAGGATGAACCTTTGGCCGAACCTATCACCACCACCGAACCTGAGGATCACGAATCTCCCAAACTGATCACCGAACCTGCATATGCTCAACCGAACCTTTCTGTGACGAACCTCTGATATGCGAACCATGCAGAGCCGAACCCTTCCATGTACACGAACATATGGGTGTTATCACGAACCTTCATGACAGACTCACTAACGCCGAACCCTGCTAGGGCCGAACCATCATCAGAGGGTTCGCCAGACCATAGTAGGCCGAACCTTTAGCTTGACTAATCCGTAGCTTCGCTGAAACGAAGCACAAGACGATTGATCAGCCACCCTCAACACATTCGTCCAAGACCCAAAGTTTATTCAGCCATTTCGTATGGGCCCAAGTCAACCCCCAATCGGCCTAGCCCATAAATACTAGATTTTGCCCATGTTGGCTCAGTAGGCCCAAACCCTTCTGCAATTCGGCCCACTCAATTTATTTGGCCCATATGATTTAACTTGGGATAAACACATGAAATGATATTACAAGGGCTAATATATATGGGGTGGATGATAAAATTAGTACAAAGGTGGTGACAAGTGTTAGATAAATTGATAAAAACCTAGAAAACTATCATTTCAAGTATAAATTAATTATATACAAAAGAGATTAGATTTTTAGGCAATTATCATTCAAGTCTTTTAAAAGAGATTAAGGATTTCAAATTCTTAACTCGGAAAGACTAAGTTGACTCTTAGAATTACCTTGGAGGTCAACTCACTTAATTCATTTTGGTTAAGGCAGGTGAAAAAGGAAATCAATAACATTACGTGCTAAACTTATTTTAAAGGGGGTTAAGTGTTAGCCTAAGCTATAACAAGTAAACCAGGGCCGAACAACGATGGAACTCCAAGCGTGGACCAGAATTTACCTGGGAGCGCGAGGACAACATGAAGACAAAGTATCCCCACCTGTTCGAGAATTAGAACCCGACTTTGATGCTTAAATTTCTTTAACGAGGGGAGACTGTGACATCCAGTACCAGATCGTCCGGCAAGTCCGTACGGTATGTGTACTTTCATTATTTACTGTGTGTAAATACAATAGTGTGAACAGTGTTTGTGATAACAGAATTCAAAATACAAGAAACAGTTGTACGTATTCATGTGAAAACTTAAATACCGTAAGTACAACAACGCACGATAAACAATAGTTGTCGGTATTTAGGTGAAAACCTAGGTGCAATTAAGACAACGAATCAATAATGACAATAGTGTTCAAGTAAATAACAAGAACAAGTCGGTTGCGACCTGATATCCATAGATGACAGGAATCAGATGGCCGACAAATTAGTACGAAAACAATGTGAAAACAGGATGTTTAGTTAAGTCCGTTAGTGAGGAAATACAATTCAAAACATAATTGCAGTGTTATATCAAGATAATGAACTGATAATGTGCTTGCGTGGGTGACGATTCACACAAATATATATGTGGGTTTAACGTTCTGAAATGATGACTGGGAAGTAGAAAACAAAGGTCAGAAAGCTAAACCATAGTCGTTGTTACGATGAACGAATACGCGCGATGGTGACGCAATCTGACGAAACGAAACGAAAATACGACATGAACGATAATAAAGTTAAGAAAATATAATAATACGTTTTACAATTTTGAAACTCATCGAAAGAATTAATTAAAACAACTCTTTTATTTAAAAATACGTAATATACGCGCTACTTTCCGGAAACGCAACGAAGACGCGAACCGAGCAATCGAAACGAACCCGAATACCCTCGAGGTATTTAAAGCCTAAATGAGGCTTTCCTTTTCTATTTACTCCACCTTCTCACTCTCTAAACAAAGACTACCGTTTTTTCTCTCTCTCTAAGAAAACCCACATTCAATTCATCATATCTTGATCATTTCTGGCGAAATCAAGCATTCTTGGTGTCTACACGAAGCTACAAACGTCCTCTACAAGGAAGTACAACTGATCTGGAGTTTTACTCAGCCAAATTCGAGGTATAGATGCCTGAAAGTTCGAAAAACTAGGGTTTTTATCACCCTTTTGTTCGATTCCATCACTTAGCCGGCTAACCATATTGATTTTTCGAACCACAAACCCACGAGAAGCCCTGGTAGCATAGCCATTATCATAGGAACAACATACAAGATCTCAGGCTCGATGGTGATGATATTGAAGCTCAACCGAAGGGACAGGTTCGTGGGATCATCAGCTGACCGAACCTGAAGTCCTTGGCCGAACCCCCACTCTCACGAGCCTGTGAGCAATAAGGGTGACGAACCCATCAAGGATGAACCTTTGGCCGAACCTATCACCACCCCGAACCTGAGGATCACGAATCTCCCACACTGATCACCGAACCTGCATATGCTCAACCGAACCTTTCTGTGACGAACCTCTGATATGCGAACCATGCAGAGCCGAACCCTTCCATGTACACGAACCTATGGGTGTTGTCACGAACCTTCATGACAGACTCACCAACGCCGAACCCTGCTAGGGCCGAACCATCATCAGAGGGTTCGCCAGACCATAGTAGGCCGAACCTTTAGCTTGACTAATCCGTAGCTTCGCTGAAACGAAGCACAAGACGATTGATCAGCCACCCTCAACACATTCGTCCAAGACCCAAAGTTTATTCAGCCATTTCGTATGGGCCCAAGTCAACCCCCAATCGGCCTAGCCCATAAATACTAGATTTTGCCCATGTTGGCTCAGTAGGCCCAAACCCTTCTGCAATTCGGCCCACTCAATTTATTTGCCCATATGATTTAACTTGGGATAAACACATGAAATGATATTACAAGGGCTAATATATATGGGGTGGATGATAAAATTAGTACAAAGGTGGTGACAAGTGTTAGATAAATTGATAAAAACCTAGAAAACTATCATTTCAAGTATAAATTAATTATATACAAAAGAGATTAGATTTTTAGGCAATTATCATTCAAGTCTTTTAAAAGAGATTAAGGATTTCAAATTCTTAACTCGGAAAGACTAAGTTGACTCTTAGAATTACCTTGGAGGTCAACTCACTTAATTCATTTTGGTTAAGGCAGGTGAAAAAGGAAATCAATAACATTACGTGCTAAACTTATTTTAAAGGGGGTTAAGTGTTAGCCTAAGCTATAACAAGTAAACCAGGGCCGAACAACGATGGAACTCCAAGCGTGGACCAGAATTTACCTGGGAGCGCGAGGACAACATGAAGACAAAGTATCCCCACCTGTTCGAGAATTAGAACCCGACTTTGATGCTTAAATTTCTTTAACGAGGGGAGACTGTGACATCCAGTACCAGATCGTCCGGCAAGTCCGTACGGTATGTGTACTTTCATTATTTACTGTGTGTAAATACAATAGTGTGAACAGTGTTTGTGATAACAGAATTCAAAATACAAGAAATAGTTGTACGTATTCATGTGAAAACTTAAATACCGTAAGTACAACAACGCACGATAAACAATAGTTGTCGGTATTTAGGTGAAAACCTAGGTGCAATTAAGACAACGAATCAATAATGACAATAGTGTTCAAGTAAATAACAAGAACAAGTCGGTTGAGACCTGATATCCATAGATGACAGGAATCAGATGGCCGACAAATTAGTACGAAAACAATGTGAAAACATGATGTTTAGTTGAGTCCGTTAGTGAGGAAATACAATTCAAAACATAATTGCAGTGTTATATCAAGATAATGAACTGATAATGTGCTTGCGTGGGTGACGATTCACACAAACATATATGTGGGTTTAACGTTCTGAAATGATGACTGGGAAGTAGAAAACAAAGGTCAGAAAGCTAAACCATAGTCGTGTTACGATGAACGAATACGCGCGATGGTGACGCAATCTGACGAAACGAAACGAAAATACGACATGAACGATAATAAAGTTAAGAAAATATAATAATACGTTTTACAATTTTGAAACTCATGAAAGAATTAATTAAAACAACTCTTTTATTTAAAAATACGTAATATACGCGCTACTTTCCGGAAACGCAACGAAGACGCGAACCGAGCAATCGAAACGAACCCGAATACCCTCGAGGTATTTAAAGCCTAAATGAGGCTTCCTTTTCATTTACTCAACCTTCTCACTCTCTAAACAAAGACTACCGTTTTTTCTCTCTCTCTAAGAAAACCCACATTCAATTCATCATATCTTGATCATTTCTTCGCGAAATCAAGCATTCTTGGTGTCTACACGAAGCTACAAACGTCCTCTACAAGGAAGTACAACTGATCTGGAGTTTTACTCAGCCAAATTCGAGGTATAGATGCCTGAAAGTTCGAAAAACTAGGGTTTTTATCACCCTTTTGTTCGATTCCATCACTTAGCCGGCTAACCATATTGATTTTTCGAACCACAAACCCACGAGAAGCCCTGGTAGCATAGCCATTATCATAGGAACAACATACAAGATCTCAGGCTCGATGGTGATGATATTGAAGCTCAACCGAAGGGACATGTTCGTGGGATCATCAGCTGACCGAACCTGAAGTCCTTGGCCGAACCCCCACTCTCACGAGCCTGTGAGCAATAAGGGTGACGAACCCATCAAGGATGAACCTTTGGCCGAACCTATCACCACCCCGAACCTGAGGATCACGAATCTCCCACACTGATCACCGAACCTGCATATGCTCAACCAAACCTTTCTGTGACGAACCTCTGATATGCGAACCATGCAGAGCCGAACCCTTCCATGTACACGAACCTATGGGTGTTGTCACGAACCTTCATGACAGACTCACCAACGCCGAACCCTGCTAGGGCCGAACCATCATCAGAGGGTTCGCCAGACCATAGTAGGCGAACCTTTAGCTTGACTAATCCGTAGCTTCGCTGAAACGAAGCACAAGACGATTGATCAGCCACCCTCAACACATTCGTCCAAGACCCAAAGTTTATTCAGCCATTTCGTATGGGCCCAAGTCAACCCCCAATCGGCCTAGCCCATAAATACTAGATTTTGCCCATGTTGGCTCAGTAGGCCCAAACCCTTCTGCAATTCGGCCCACTCAATTTATTTGGCCCATATGATTTAACTTGGGATAAACACATGAAATGATATTACAAGGGCTAATATATATGGGGTGGATGATAAAATTAGTACAAAGGTGGTGACAAGTGTTAGATAAATTGATAAAAACCTAGAAAACTATCATTTCAAGTATAAATTAATTATATACAAAAGAGATTAGATTTTTAGGCAATTATCATTCAAGTCTTTTAAAAGAGATTAAGGATTTCAAATTCTTAACTCGGAAAGACTAAGTTGACTCTTAGAATTACCTTGGAGGTCAACTCACTTAATTCATTTTGGTTAAGGCAGGTGAAAAAGGAAATCAATAACATTACGTGCTAAACTTATTTTAAAGGGGGTTAAGTGTTAGCCTAAGCTATAACAAGTAAACCAGGGCCGAACAACGATGGAACTCCAAGCGTGGACCAGAATTTACCTGGGAGCGCGAGGACAACATGAAGACAAAGTATCCCCACCTGTTCGAGAATTAGAACCCGACTTTGATGCTTAAATTTCTTTAACGAGGGGAGACTGTGACATCCAGTACCAGATCGTCCGGCAAGTCCGTACGGTATGTGTACTTTCATTATTTACTGTGTGTAAATACAATAGTGTGAACAGTGTTTGTGATAACAGAATTCAAAATACAAGAAACAGTTGTACGTATTCATGTGAAAACTTAAATACCGTAAGTACAACAACGCACGATAAACAATAGTTGTCGGTATTTAGGTGAAAACCTAGGTGCAGTTAAGACAACGAATCAATAATGACAATAGTGTTCAAGTAAATAACAAGAACAAGTCGGTTGCGACCTGATATCCATAGATGACAGGAATCAGATGGCCGACAAATTAGTACGAAAACAATGTGAAAACAGGATGTTTAGTTGAGTCCGTTAGTGAGGAAATACAATTCAAAACATAATTGCAGTGTTATTCAGGATAATGAACTGATAATGTGCTTGCGTGGGTGACGATTCACACAAACATATATGTGGGTTTAACGTTCTGAAATGATGACTGGGAAGTAGAAAACAAAGTCAGAAAGCTAAACCATCGTCGTGTTCGTTCGAGTGACGATTAGAACGAATACGCGCGATGGTGACGCAATCTGACGAAACGAAACGAAAATACGACATGAACGATAATAAAGTTAAGAAAATATAATAATACGTTTTACAATTTTGAAACTCATTGAAAGAATTAATTAAAACAACTCTTTTATTTAAAAATACGTAATATACGCGCTACTTTCCGGAAACGCAACGAAGACGCGAACCGAGCAATCGAAACGAACCCGAATACCCTCGAGGTATTTAAAGCCTAAATGAGGCTTCCTTTTCATTTACTCAACCTTCTCACTCTCTAAACAAAGACTACCGTTTTTTCTCTCTCTCTAAGAAAACCCACATTCAATTCATCATATCTTGATCATTTCTGGGCGAAATCAAGCATTCTTGGTCTCAACACGAAGCTACAAACGTCCTCTACAAGGAAGTACAACTGATCTGGAGTTTTACTCAGCCAAATTCGAAGTATAGATGCCTGAAAGTTCGAAAAACTAGGGTTTTTATCACCCTTTTGTTCGATTCCATCACTTAGCCGGCTAACCATATTGATTTTTCGAACCACAAACCCACGAGAAGCCCTGGTAGCATAGCCATTATCATAGGAACAACATACAAGATCTCAGGCTCGATGGTGATGATATTGAAGCTCAACCGAAGGGACATGTTCGTGGGATCATCAGCTGACCGAACCTGAAGTCCTTGGCCGAACCCCCACTCTCACGAGCCTGTGAGCAATAAGGGTGACGAACCCATCAAGGATGAACCTTTGGCCGAACCTATCACCATCCCGAACCTGAGGATCACGAATCTCCCACACTGATCACCGAACCTGCATATGCTCAACCAAACCTTTCTGTGACGAACCTCTGATATGCGAACCATGCAGAGCCGAACCCTTCCATGTACACGAACCTATGGGTGTTGTCACGAACCTTCATGACAGACTCACCAACGCCGAACCCTGCTAGGGCCGAACCATCATCAGAGGGTTCGCCAGACCATAGTAGGCTGAACCTTTAGCTTGACTAATCCGTAGCTTCGCTGAAACGAAGCACAAGACGATTGATCAGCCACCCTCAACACATTCGTCCAAGACCCAAAGTTTATTCAGCCATTTCGTATGGGCCCAAGTCAACCCCCAATCGGCCTAGCCCATAAATACTAGATTTTGCCCATGTTGGCTCAGTAGGCCCAAACCCTTCTGCAATTGGCCCACTCAATTTATTTGACCCATATGATTTAACTTGGGATAAACACATGAAATGATATTACAAGGGCTAATATATATGGGGTGGATGATAAAATTAGTACAAAGGTGGTGACAAGTGTTAGATAAATTGATAAAAACCTAGAAAACTATCATTTCAAGTATAAATTAATTATATACAAAAGAGATTAGATTTTTAGGCAATTATCATTCAAGTCTTTTAAAAGAGATTAAGGATTTCAAATTCTTAACTCGGAAAGACTAAGTTGACTCTTAGAATTACCTTGGAGGTCAACTCACTTAATTCATTTTGGTAAGGCAGGTGAAAAGGAAATCAATAACATTACGTGCTAAACTTATTTTAAAGGGGGTTAAGTGTTAGCCTAAGCTATAACAAGTAAACCAGGGCCGAACAACGATGGAACTCCAAGCGTGGACCAGAATTTACCTGGGAGCGCGAGGACAACATGAAGACAAAGTATCCCCACCTGTTCGAGAATTAGAACCCGACTTTGATGCTTAAATTTCTTTAACGAGGGGAGACTGTGACATCCAGTACCAGATCGTTCGGCAAGTCCGTACGGTATGTGTACTTTCATTATTTACTGTGTGTAAATACAATAGTGTGAACAGTGTTTGTGATAACAGAATTCAAAATACAAGAAACAGTTGTACGTATTCATGTGAAAACTTAAATACCGTAAGTACAACAACGCACGAAAAACAATAGTTGTCGCTATTTAGGTGAAAACCTAGGTGCAGTTAAGACAACGAATCAATAATGACAATAGTGTTCAAGTAAATAACAAGAACAAGTCGGTTGCGACCTGATATCCATAGATGACAGGAATCAGATGGCCGGCAAATTAGTACGAAAACAATGTAAAAGAGGATGTTTAGTTGAGTCCGTTGTGAGGAAATACAATTCAAAACATAATTGCTGTGTTATTCAGGATAATGAACTGATAATGTGCTTGCGTGTGGGTGACGATTCACACAAACATATATGTGGGTTTAACGTTCTGAAATGATGACTTGGAAATAGAAAACAAAAGTCAGAAAGCTAAACCATCGTCGTGTTCGTTCGAGTGACGATTAGAACGAATACGCGCGATGGTGACGCAATCTGACGAAACGAAACGAAAATACGACATGAACGATAATAAAGTTAAGAAAATATAATATTTTATGTTTTACAATTTTGAAGCTCATCAAAAGAATTAATTAAAACAACTCTTTTATTTAAAAATACGTAATATACGCGTTACTTTCCGAAACGCAACGAAGACGCGAACCGAGCAATCGAAACGAACCCGAATACCCTCGAGGTATATAAAGCCTAAATGAGGCTTCCTTTTTCATTTACTCCACCTTCTCACTCTCTAAACAAACACTCCCGTTTTTCTCTCTCTCTCTAAGAAAACCCACATTCAATTCATCATATCTTGATCATTTCTTGGCGAAATCAAGCGTTCTTGGTGTCTACACGAAGCTACAAACGTCCTCTACAAGGAAGTACAACTGAT
>SZYD01002176.1:0-52070 GCA_009363875.1 Mikania micrantha | reverse complement strand
ATACAAGATCTCAGGCTCGATGGTGATGATATTGAAGCTCAACGAAGGGACAGTTCGTGGGATCATCAGCTGACCGAACCTGAAGTCCTTGGCCGAACCCCCACTCTCACGCCTGTGAGCAATAAGGGTGACGAACCCATCAAGGATGACCTTTGGCCGAACCTATCACCACCACCGAACCTGAGGATCACGAATCTCCCACACTGATCACCGAACCTGCATATGCTCAACCGAAGCTTTCTGTGACGAACCTGTGATATGCGAACCATGCAGAGCCGAACCCTTCCATGTACACGAACCTATGGGTGTTATCACGAACCTTCATGACAGACTCACCAACGCCGAACCCTGCTAGGGCGACCTCATCAGAGGGTTCGCCAGACCATAGTAGGCCGAACCTTTAGCTTGACTAATCCGTAGGTTCGCTGAAACGAAGCACAAGACGATTGATCAGCCACCCTCAACACATTCGGCCAAGACCAAAGTTTATTCAGCCATTTCGTATGGGCCCAAGTCAACCCCCAATCGGCCTAGCCCATAAATACTAGATTTTGCCCATGTTGGCTCAGTAGGCCCAAACCCTGTGCAATTCGGCCCACTCAATTTATTTGGCCCATATGATTTAACTTGGGATAAACACATGAAATGATATTACAAGGGCTAATATATATGGGGTGGATGATAAAATTAGTACAAAGGTGGTGACAAGTGTTAGATTAAATTGATAAAAACCTAGAAAACTATCATTTCAAGTATAAATTAATTATATACAAAAGAGATTAGATTTTTAGGCAATTATCATTCAAGTCTTTTAAAAGAGATTAAGGATTTCAAATTCTTAACTCGGAAAGACTAAGTTGACTCTTAGAATTACCTTGGAGGTCAACTCACTTAATTCATTTTGTTAAGGCAGGTGAAAAAGGAAATCAATAACATTACGTTCTAAACTTATTTTAAAGGGGGTTAAGTGTTAGCCTAAGCTATAACAAGTAAACCAGGGCCGAACAACGATGGAACTCCAAGCGTGGACCAGAATTTACCTGGGAGCGCGAGGACAACATGAAGACAAAGTATCCCCACCTGTTCGAGAATTAGAAACCGACTTTGATGCTTAAATTTCTTTAACGAGGGGAGACTGTGACATCCAGTACCAGATCGTCCGGCAAGTCCGTACGGTATGTGTACTTTCATTATTTACTGTGTGTAAATACAATAGTGTGAACAGTGTTTGTGATAACAGAATTCAAAATACAAGAAACAGTTGTACGTATTCATGTGAAAACTTAAATACCGTAAGTACAACAACGCACGATAAACAATAGTTGTCGCTATTTAGGTGAAAACCTAGGTGCAGTTAAGACAACGAATCAATAATGAGAATAGTGTTCAAGTAAATAACAAGAACAAGTCGGTTGAGACCTGATATCCATAGATGACAGGAATCAGATGGCCGACAAATTAGTACGAAAACAATGTGAAAACAGGATGTTTAGTTAAGTCCGTTAAGGAAATACAATTCAAAACATAATTGCAGTGTTATATCAAGATAATGAACTGATAATGTGCTTGCGTGGGTGACGATTCACACAAACATATATGTGGATTTAACGTTCTGAAATGATGACTAGGAAGTAGAAAACAAAGGTCAGAAAGCTAAACCATAGTCGTGTTCGTTCGAGTGACGATTCAAACGAATACGCGCGATGGTGACGCAATCTGACGAAACGAAACGAAAATACGACATGAACGATAATAAAGTTAAGAATATAATAATAATGTTTTACAATTTTGAAACTCATCGAAAGAATTAATTAAAACAACTCTTTTATTTAAAAATACGTAATATACGCGCTACTTTCCGGAAACGCAACGAAGACGCGAACCGAGCAATCGAAACGAACCCGAATACCCTCGAGGTATTTAAAGCCTAAATGAGGCTTCCTTTTTCATTTACTCCACCTTCTCACTCTCTAAACAAAGACTACGTTTTCTCTCTCTCTCTCTCTCTAAGAAAACCCACATTCAATTCATCATATCTTGATCATTTCTTGGCGAAATCAAGCATTCTTGGTGTCTACACGAAGCTACAAACGTCCTCTACAAGGAAGTACAACTGATCTGGAGTTTTACTCAGCCAAATTCGAGGTATAGATGCCTGAAAGTTCGAAAAACTAGGGTTTTTATCACCCTTTTGTTCGATTCCATCACTTAGCCGGCTAACCATATTGATTTTTCGAACCACAAACCCACGAGAAGCCCTGTAGCATAGCCATTATCATAGGAACAACATACAAGATCTCAGGCTCGATGGTGATGATATTGAAGCTCAACCGAAGGGACAGGTTCGTGGGATCATCAGCTGACCGAACCTGAAGTCCTTGGCCGAACCCCCACTCTCACGAGCCTGTGAGCAATAAGGGTGACGAACCCATCAAGGATGAACTTTGGCCGAACCTATCACCACCACCGAACCTGAGGATCACGAATCTCCCACACTGATCACCGAACCTGCATATGCTCACCGAACCTTTCTGTGACGAACCTCTGATATGCGAACCATGCAGAGCCGAACCCTTCCATGTACACGAACCTATGGTGTTATCACGAACCTTCATGACAGACTCACCAACGCCGAACCCTGCTAGGGTCGAACCATCATCAGAGGGTTCGCCAGACCATAGTAGGCCGAACCTTTAGCTTGACTAATCCGTAGCTTCGCTGAAACGAAGCACAAGACGATTGATCAGCCACCCTCAACACATTCGTCCAAGACCCAAAGTTTATTCAGCCATTTCGTATGGGCCCAAGTCAACCCCCAATCGGCCTAGCCCATAAATACTAGATTTTGCCCATGTTGGCTCAGTAGGCCCAAACCCTTCTGCAATTCGGCCCACTCAATTTATTTGGCCCATATGATTTAACTTGGGATAAACACATGAAATGATATTACAAGGGCTAATATATATGGGGTGGATGATAAAATTAGTACAAAGGTGGTGACAAGTGTTAGATAAATTGATAAAAACCTAGAAACTATCATTTCAAGTATAAATTAATTATATACAAAAGAGATTAGATTTTTAGGCAATTATCATTCAAGTCTTTTAAAAGAGATTAAGGATTTCAAATTCTTAACTCGGAAAGACTAAGTTGACTCTTAGAATTACCTTGGAGGTCAACTCACTTAATTCATTTTGGTTAAGGCAGGTGAAAAAGGAAATCAATAACATTACGTGCTAAACTTATTTTAAAGGGGGTAAGTGTTAGCCTAAGCTATAACAAGTAAACCAGGGCCGAACAACGATGGAACTCCAAGCGTGGACCAGAATTTACCTGGGCGCGAGGACAACATGAAGACAAAGTATCCCCACCTGTTCGAGAATTAGAACCCGACTTTGATGCTTAAATTTCTTAACGAGGGGAGACTGTGACATCCAGTACCAGATCGTCCGGCAAGTCCGTACGGTATGTGTACTTTCATTATTTACTGTGTGTAAATACAATAGTGTGAACAGTGTTTGTGATAACAGAATTCAAAATACAAGAAACAGTTGTACGTATTCATGTGAAAACTTAAATACCGTAAGTACAACAACGCACGATAAACAATAGTTGTCGGTATTTAGGTGAAAACCTAGGTGCAATTAAGACAACGAATCAATAATGACAATAGTGTTCAAGTAAATAACAAGAACAAGTCGGTTGCGACCTGATATCCATAGATGACAGGAATCAGATGGCCGACAAATAGTACGAAAACAATGTGAAAACAGGATGTTTAGTTAAGTCCGTTAGTGAGGAAATACAATTCAAAACATAATTGCAGTGTTATATCAATAATGAACTGATAATGTGCTTGCGTGGGTGACGATTCACACAAACATATATGTGGGTTTAACGTTCTGAAATGATGACTGGGAAGTAGAAAACAAAGTCAGAAAGCTAAACCATAGTCGTGTTCGTTCGAGTGACGATTCAAACGAATACGCGCGATGGTGACGCAATCTGACGAAACGAAACGAAAATACGACATGAACGATAATAAAGTTAAGAAAATATAATATTACGTTTTACAATTTTGAAACTCATCGAAAGAATTAATTAAAACAACTCTTTTATTTAAAAATACGTAATATACGCGTTACTTTCCGGAAACGCAACGAAGACGCGAACCGAGCAATCGAAACGAACCCGAATACCCTCGAGGTATTTAAAGCCTAAATGAGGCTTCCTTTTTCATTTACTCCACCTTCTCACTCTCTAAACAAAGACTACCGTTTTCTCTCTCTCTCTAAGAAAACCCACATTCAATTCATCATATCTTGATCATTTCTTGGCGAAATCAAGCATTCTTGGTGTCTACACGAAGCTACAAACGTCCTCTACAAGGAAGTACAACTGATCTGGAGTTTTACTCAGCCAAATTCGAGGTATAGATGCCTGAAAGTTCGAAAAACTAGGGTTTTTATCACCCTTTTGTTCGATTCCATCACTTAGCCGGCTAACCATATTGATTTTTCGAACCACAAACCCACGAGAAGCCCTGTAGCATAGCCATTATCATAGGAACAACATACAAGATCTCAGGCTCGATGGTGATGATATTGAAGCTCAACCGAAGGGACAGGTTCGTGGGATCATCAGCTGACCGAACCTGAAGTCCTTGGCCGAACCCCCACTCTCACGAGCCTGTGAGCAATAAGGGTGACGAACCCATCAAGGATGAACCTTTGGCTGAACCTATCACCACCACCGATCCTAAGGATCACGAATCTCCCACACTGATCACCGAACCTGCATATGCTCACCGAACCTTTCTGTGACGAACCTCTGATATGCGAACCATGCAGAGCCGAACCCTTCCATGTACACGAACCTATGGGTGTTATCACGAACCTTCATGACAGACTCACCAACGCCGAACCCTGCTAGGGTTGAACCATCATCAGAGGGTTCGCCAGACCATAGTAGGCCGAACCTTTAGCTTGACTAATCCGTAGCTTCGCTGAAACGAAGCACAAGACGATTGATCAGCCACCCTCAACACATCGTCCAAGACCCAAAGTTTATTCAGCCATTTCGTATGGGCCAAGTCAACCCCCAATCGGCCTAGCCCATAAATACTAGATTTGCCCATGTTGGCTCAGTAGGCCCAAACCCTTCTGCAATTCGGCCACTCAATTTATTTGGCCCATATGATTTAACTTGGGATAAACACATGAAATGATATTACAAGGGCTAACATATATGGGGTGGATGATAAAATTAGTACAGGTGGTGACAAGTGTTAGATAATTGATAAAAAAACCTAGAAAACTATCATTTCAAGTATAAATTAATTATATACAAAAGAGATTAGATTTTTAGGCAATTATCATTCAAGTCTTTTAAAAGAGATTAAGGATTTCAAATTCTTAACTCGGAAAGACTAAGTTGACTCTTAGAATTACCTTGGAGGTCAACTCACTTAATTCATTTTGGTTAAGGCAGGTGAAAAAGGAAATCAATAACATTACGTGCTAAACTTATTTTAAAGGGGGTTAAGTGTTAGCCTAAGCTATAACAAGTAAACCAGGGCCGAACAACGATGGAACTCCAAGCGTGGACCAGAATTTACCTGGGAGCGCGAGGACAACATGAAGACAAAGTATCCCCACCTGTTCGAGAATTAGAACCCGACTTTGATGCTTAAATTTCTTTAACGAGGGGAGACTGTGACATCCAGTACCAGATCGTCCGGCAAGTCCGTACGGTATGTGTACTTTCATTATTATACTGTGTGTGTAAATACAATAGTGTGAACAGTGTTTGTGATAACAGAATTCAAAATACAAGAAACAGTTGTACGTATTCATGTGAAAACTTAAATACCGTAAGTACAACAACGCACGATAAAAATAGTTGTCGGTATTTAGGTGAAAAACCTAGGTGCAATTAAGACAACGAATCAATAATGACAATAGTGTTCAAGTAAATAACAAGAACAAGTCGGTTGCGACCTGATATCCATAGATGACAGGAATCAGATGGCCGACAAATTAGTACGAAAACAATGTGAAAACAGGATGTTTAGTTAAGTCCGTTAGTGAGGAAATACAATTCAAAACATAATTGCAGTGTTATTTCAAGATAATGAACTGATAATGTGCTTGCGTGGGTGACGATTCACACAAACATATATGTGGGTTTAACGTTCTGAAATGATGACTGGGAAGTAGAAAACAAAGGTCAGAAAGCTAAACCATAGTCGTGTTAACGATGAACGAATACGCGCGATGGTGACGCAATCTGACGAAACGAAACGAAAATACGACATGAACGATAATAAAGTTAAGAAAATATAATATTACGTTTTACAATTTTGAAACTCATCAAAAGAATTAATTAAAACAACTCTTTTATTTAAAAATACGTAATATACGCGTTACTTTCCGGAAACGCAACGAAGACGCGAACCGAGCAATCGAAACGAACCCGAATACCCTCGAGGTATTTAAAGCCTAAATGAGGCTTTCCTTTTCTATTTACTCCACCTTCTCACTCTCTAAACAAAGACTACCGTTTTCTCTCTCTCTCTAAGAAAACCCACATTCAATTCATCATATCTTGATCATTTCTTGGCGAAATCAAGCATTCTTGGTGTCTACACGAAGCTACAAACGTCCTCTACAAGGAAGTACAACTGATCTGGAGTTTTACTCAGCCAAATTCGAGGTATAGATGCCTGAAAGTTCGAAAAACTAGGGTTTTTATCACCCTTTTGTTCGATTCCATCACTTAGCCGGCTAACCATATTGATTTTTCGAACCACAAACCCACGAGAAGCCCTAGTAGCATAGCCATTATCATAGGAACAACATACAAGATCTCAGGCTCGATGGTGATGATATTGAAGCTCAACCGAAGGGACAGGTTCATGGGATCATCAGCTGACCGAACATGAAGTCCTTGGCCGAACCCCCACTCTCACGAGCCTGTGAGCAATAAGGGTGACGAACCCATCAAGGATGAACCTTTGGCCGAACCTATCACCACCACCAAACCTGAGGATCACGAATCTCCCAAACTGATCACCGAACCTGCATATGCTCGACCGAACCTTTCTGTGACGAACCTCTGATATACGAACCATGCAGAGCCGAACCCTTCCATGTACACGAACCTATGGGTGTTATCACGAACCTTCATGACAGACTCACCAACGCCGAACCCTGCTAGGGCCGAACCATCATCAGAGGGTTCGCCAGACCATAGTAGGCCGAACCTTTAGCTTGACTAATCCGTAGGTTCGCTGAAACGAAGCACAAGACGATTGATCAGCCACCCTCAACACATTCGTCCAAGACCCAAAGTTTATTCAGCCATTTCGTATGGGCCCAAGTCAACCCCCAATCGGCCTAGCCCATAAATACTAGATTTTGCCCATGTTGGCTCAGTAGGCCCAAACCCTTCTGCAATTCGGCCCACTCAATTTATTTGGCCCATATGATTTAACTTGGGATAAACACATGAAATGATATTACAAGGGCTAATATATATGGGGTGGATGATAAAATTAGTACAAAGGTGGTGACAAGTGTTAGATAAATTGATAAAAACCTAGAAAACTATCATTTCAAGTATAAATTAATTATATACAAAAGAGATTAGATTTTTAGGCAATTATCATTCAAGTCTTTTAAAAGAGATTAAGGATTTCAAATTCTTAACTCGGAAAGACTAAGTTGACTCTTAGAATTACCTTGGAGGTCAACTCACTTAATTCATTTTGGTTAAGGCAGGTGAAAAAGGAAATCAATAACATTACGTTCTAAACTTATTTTAAAGGGGTTAAGTGTTAGCCTAAGCTATAACAAGTAAACCAGGGCCGAACAACGATGGAACTCCAAGCGTGGACCAGAATTTACCTGGGAGCGCGAGGACAACATGAAGACAAAGTATCCCCACCTGTTCGAGAATTAGAAACCGACTTTGATGCTTAAATTTCTTTAACGAGGGGAGACTGTGACATCCAGTACCAGATCGTCCGGCAAGTCCGTACGGTATGTGTACTTTCATTATTTACTGTGTGTAAATACAATAGTGTGAACAGTGTTTGTGATAACAGAATTCAAAATACAAGAAACAGTTGTACGTATTCATGTGAAAACTTAAATACCGTAAGTACAACAACGCACGATAAACAATAGTTGTCGGTATTTAGGTGAAAACCTAGGTGCAATTAAGACAACGAATCAATAATGACAATAGTGTTCAAGTAAATAACAAGAACAAGTCGGTTGCGACCTGATATCCATAGATGACAGGAATCAGATGGCCGACAAATTAGTACGAAAACAATGTGAAAACAGGATGTTTAGTTAAGTCCGTTAGTGAGGAAATACAATTCAAAACATAATTGCAGTGTTATATCAAGATAATGAACTGATAATGTGCTTGCGTGGGTGACGATTCACACAAACATATATGTGGGTTTAACGTTCTGAAATGATGACTGGGAAGTAGAAAACAAAGGTCAGAAAGCTAAACCATAGTCGTGTTCGTTCGAGTGACGATTCAAACGAATACGCGCGATGGTGACGCAATCTGACGAAACGAAACGAAAATACGACATGAACGATAATAAAGTTAAGAAAATATAATAATACGTTTTACAATTTTGAAACTCATCGAAAGAATTAATTAAAACAACTCTTTTATTTAAAAATACGTAATATACGCGCTACTTTCCGGAAACGCAACGAAGACGCGAACCGAGCAATCGAAACGAACCCGAATACCCTCGAGGTATTTAAAGCCTAAATGAGGCTTTCTTTTTCTATTTACTCCACCTTCTCACTCTCTAAACAAAGACTACCGTTTTCTCTCTCTCTCTAAGAAAACCCACATTCAATTCATCATATCTTGATCATTTCTTGGCGAAATCAAGCATTCTTGGTGTCTACACGAAGCTACAAACGTCCTCTACAAGGAAGTACAACTGATCTGGAGTTTTACTCAGCCAAATTCGAGGTATAGATGCCTGAAAGTTCGAAAAACTAGGGTTTTTATCACCCTTTTGTTCGATTCCATCACTTAGCCGGCTAACCATATTGATTTTTCGAACCACAAACCCACGAGAAGCCCTAGTAGCATAGCCATTATCATAGGAACAACATACAAGATCTCAGGCTCGATGGTGATGATATTGAAGCTCAACCGAAGGGACAGGTTCGTGGGATCATCAGCTGACCGAACCTGAAGTCCTTGGCCGAACCCCCACTCTCACGAGCCTGTGAGCAATAAGGGTGACGAACCCATCAAGGATGAACCTTTGGCTGAACCTATCACCACCACCGAACCTGAGGATCACGAATCTCCCACACTGATCACCGAACCTGCATATGCTCAACCGAAGCTTTCTGTGACGAACCTCTGATATGCGAACCATGCAGAGCCGAACCCTTCCATGTACACGAACCTATGGGTGTTGTCACGAACCTTCATGACAGACTCACCAACGCCGAACCCTGCTAGGGTTGAACCATCATCAGAGGGTTCGCCAGACCATAGTAGGCCGAACCTTTAGCTTGACTAATCCGTAGCTTCGCTGAAACGAAGCACAAGACGATTGATCAGCCACCCTCAACACATTCATCCAAGACCCAAAGTTTATTCAGCCATTTCGTATGGGCCCAAGTCAACCCCCAATCGGCCTAGCCCATAAATACTAGATTTTGCCCATGTTGGCTCAGTAGGCCCAAACCCTTCTGCAATTCGGCCCACTCAATTTATTTGGCCCATATGATTTAACTTGGGATAAACACATGAAATGATATTACAAGGGCTAATATATATGGGGTGGATGATAAAATTAGTACAAAGGTGGTGACAAGTGTTTATAAATTGATAAAAACCTAGAAAACTATCATTTCAAGTATAAATTAATTATATACAAAAGAGATTAGATTTTTAGGCAATTATCATTCAAGTCTTTTAAAAGAGATTAAGGATTTCAAATTCTTAACTCGGAAAGACTAAGTTGACTCTTAGAATTACCTTGGAGGTCAACTCACTTAATTCATTTTGGTTAAGGCAGGTGAAAAAGGAAATCAATAACATTACGTTCTAAACTTATTTTAAAGGGGGTTAAGTGTTAGCCTAAGCTATAACAAGTAAACCAGGGCCGAACAACGATGGAACTCCAAGCGTGGACCAGAATTTACCTGGGAGCACGAGGACAACATGAAGACAAAGTATCCCCACCTGTTCGAGAATTAGAACCCGACTTTGATGCTTAAATTTCTTTAACGAGGGGAGACTGTGACATCCAGTACCAGATCGTCCGGCAAGTCCGTACGGTATGTGTACTTTCATTATTTACTATGTGTAAATACAATAGTGTGAACAGTGTTTGTGATAACAGAAGTCAAAATACAAGAAACAGTTGTACGTATTCATGTGAAAACTTAAATACCGTAAGTACAACAACGCACGATAAACAATAGTTGTCGGTATTTAGGTGAAAACCTAGGTGCAATTAAGACAACGAATCAATAATGACAATAGTGTTCAAGTAAATAACAAGAACAAGTCGGTTGCGACCTGATATCCATAGATGACAGGAATCAGATGGCCGACAAATTAGTACGAAAACAATGTGAAAACAGGATGTTTAGTTAAGTCCGTTAATGAGGAAATACAATTCAAAACATAATTGCAGTGTTATATCAAGATAATGAACTGATAATGTGCTTGCGTGGGTGACGATTCACACAAACATATATGTGGGTTTAACGTTCTGAAATGATGACTGGGAAGTAGAAAACAAAGGTCAGAAAGCTAAACCATAGTCATGTTCGTTCGAGTGACGATTCAAACGAATACGCGCGATGGTGACGCAATCTGACGAAACGAAACGAAAATACGACATGAACGATAATAAAGTTAAGAATATATAATAATACGTTTTACAATTTGAAACTCATCGAAAGAATTAATTAAAACAACTCTTTTATTTAAAAATACGTAATATACGCGCTACTTTCCGGAAACGCAACGAAGACGCGAACCGAGCAATCGAAACGAACCCGAATACCCTCGAGGTATTTAAAGCCTAAATGAGGCTTTCTTTTTCTATTCACTCAACCTTCTCACTCTCTAAACAAAGACTACCGTTTTCTCTCTCTCTAAGAAAACCCACATTCAATTCATCATATCTTGATCATTTCTTGGCGAAATCAAGCATTCTTGGTGTCTACACGAAGCTACAAACGTCCTCTACAAGGAAGTACAACTGATCTGGAGTTTTACTCAGCCAAATTCGAGGTATAGATGCCTGAAAGTTCGAAAAACTAGGGTTTTTATCACCCTTTTGTTCGATTCCATCACTTAGCCGGCTAACCATATTGATTTTTCGAACCACAAACCCACAAGAAGCCCTCGTAGCATAGCCATTATCATAGGAACAACATACAAGATCTCAGGCTCGATGGTGATGATATTGAAGCTCAACCGAAGGGACAGGTTCGTGGGATCATCAGCTGACCGAACCTGAAGTCCTTGGCCGAACCCCCACTCTCACGAGCCTGTGAGCAATAAGGGTGACGAACCCATCAAGGATGAACCTTTGGCTGAACCTATCACCACCACCGAACCTGAGGATCACGAATCTCCCACACTGATCACCGAACCTGCATATGCTCAACCGAACCTTTCTGTGACGAACCTCTGATATGCGAACCATGCAGAGCCGAACCCTTCCATGTACACGAACCTATGGGTGTTATCACGAACCTTCATGACAGACTCACCAACGCCGAACCCTGCTAGGGTCAAACCATCATCAGAGGGTTCGCCAGACCATAGTAGGCCGAACCTTTAGCTTGACTAATTCGTAGCTTCGCTGAAACGAAGCACAAGACGATTGATCAGCCACCCTCAACACATTCGTCCAAGACCCAAAGTTTATTCAACCATTTCGTATGGGCCCAAGTCAACCCCCAATCGGCCTAGCCCATAAATACTAGATTTTGCCCATGTTGGCTCAGTAGGCCCAAACCCTTCTGCAATTCGGCCCACTCAATTTATTTGGCCCATATGATTTAACTTGGGATAAACACATGAAATGATATTACAAGGGCTAATATATATGGGGTGGATGATAAAATTAGTACAAAGGTGGTGACAAGTGTTAGATAAATTGATAAAAACCTAGAAAACTATCATTTCAAGTATAAATTAATTATATACAAAAGAGATTAGATTTTTAGGCAATTATCATTCAAGTCTTTTAAAAGAGATTAAGGATTTCAAATTCTTAACTCGGAAAGACTAAGTTGACTCTTAGAATTACCTTGGAGGTCAACTCACTTAATTCATTTTGGTTAAGGCAGGTGAAAAAGGAAATCAATAACATTACGTTCTAAACTTATTTTAAAGGGGGTTAAGTGTTAGCCTAAGCTATAACAAGTAAACCAGGGCCGAACAACGATGGAACTCCAAGCGTGGACCAGAATTTACCTGGGAGCACGAGGACAACATGAAGACAAAGTATCCCCACCTGTTCGAGAATTAGAAACCGACTTTGATGCTTAAATTTCTTTAACGAGGGGAGACTGTGACATCCAGTACCAGATCGTCCGGCAAGTCCGTACGGTATGTGTACTTTCATTATTTACTATGTGTAAATACGATAGTGTGAACAGTGTTTGTGATAACAGAATTCAAAATACAAGAAACAGTTGTACGTATTCATGTGAAAACTTAAATACCGTAAGTACAACAACGCACGATAAACAATAGTTTCGGTATTTAGGTGAAAACCTAGGTGCAATTAAGACAACGAATCAATAATGACAATAGTGTTCAAGTAAATAACAAGAACAAGTCGGTTGCGACCTGATATCCATAGATGACAGGAATCAGATGGCCGACAAATTAGTACGAAAACAATGTGAAAACAGGATGTTTAGTTAAGTCCGTTAGTGAGGAAATACAATTCAAAACATAATAGCAGTGTTATATCAAGATAATGAACTGATAATGTGCTTGCGTGGGTGACGATTCACACAAACATATATGTGGGTTTAACGTTTTGAAATGATGACTGGGAAGTAGAAAACAAAGGTCAGAAAGCTAAACCATAGTCGTGTTCGTTCGAGTGACGATTCAAACGAATACGCGCGATGGTGACGCAATCTGACGAAACGAAACGAAAATACGACATGAACGATAATAAAGTTAAGAAAATATAATAATACGTTTTACAATTTTGAAACTCATCGAAAGAATTAATTAAAACAACTCTTTTATTTAAAAATATGTAATATACGCGCTACTTTCCGGAAACGCAACGAAGACGCGAACCGAGCAATCGAAACGAACCCGAATACCCTCGAGGTATTTAAAGCCTAAATGAGGCTTCCTTTTTCATTTACTCCACCTTCTCACTCTCTAAACAAAGACTACCGTTTTCTCTCTCTCTAAGAAAACCCACATTCAATTCATCATATCTTGATCATTTCTTGGCAAAATCAAGCATTCTTGGTGTCTACACGAAGCTACAAACGTCCTCTACAAGGAAGTACAACTGATCTGGAGTTTTACTCAGCCAAATTCGAGGTATAGATGCCTGAAAGTTCGAAAAACTAGGGTTTTTATCACCCTTTTGTTCGATTCCATCACTTAGCCGGCTAACCATATTGATTTTTCGAACCACAAACCCACGAGAAGCCCTGGTAGCATAGCCATTATCATAGGAACAACATACAAGATCTCAGGCTCGATGGTGATGATATTGAAGCTCAACCGAAGGGACAGGTTCGTGGGATCATCAGCTGACCGAACCTGAAGTCCTTGGCCGAACCCCCACTCTCACGAGCCTGTGAGCAATAAGGGTGACGAACCCATCAAGGATGAACCTTTGGCTGAACCTATCACCACCACCGAACCTGAGGATCACGAATCTCCCACACTGATCACCGAACCTGCATATGCTCAACCGAAGCTTTCTGTGACGAACCTCTGATATGCGAACCATGCAGAGCCGAACCCTTCCATGTACACGAACCTATAGGTGTTGTCACGAACCTTCATGACAGACTCACCAACGCCGAACCCTGCTAGGGTTGAACCATCATCAGAGGGTTCGCCAGACCATAGTAGGCCGAACCTTTAGCTTGACTAATCCGTAGCTTCGCTGAAACGAAGCACAAGACGATTGATCAGCCACCCTCAACACACTCGTCCAAGACCCAAAGTTTATTCAGCCATTTCGTATGGGCCCAAGTCAACCCCCAATCGGCCTAGCCCATAAATACTAGATTTTGCCCATGTTGGCTCAGTAGGCCCAAACCCTTCTGCAATTCGGCCCACTCAATTTATTTGGCCCATATGATTTAACTTGGGATAAACACATGAAATGATATTACAAGGGCTAATATATATGGGGTGGATGATAAAATTAGTACAAAGGTGGTGACAAGTGTTAGATAAATTGATAAAAACCTAGAAAACTATCATTTCAAGTATAAATTAATTATATACAAAAGAGATTAGATTTTTAGGCAATTATCATTCAAGTCTTTTAAAAGAGATTAAGGATTTCAAATTCTTAACTCGGAAAGACTAAGTTGACTCTTAGAATTACCTTGGAGGTCAACTCACTTAATTCATTTTGGTTAAGGCAGGTGAAAAAGGAAATCAATAACATTACGTGCTAAACTTATTTTAAAGGGGGTTAAGTGTTAGCCTAAGCTATAACAAGTAAACCAGGGCCGAACAACGATGGAACTCCAAGTGTGGACCAGAATTTACCTGGGAGCGCGAGGACAACATGAAGACAAAGTATCCCCACCTGTTCGAGAATTAGAACCCAACTTTGATGCTTAAATTTCTTTAACGAGGGGAGACTGTGACATCCAGTACCAGATCGTCCGGCAAGTCCGTACGGTATGTGTACTTTCATTAATTACTGTGTGTAAATACAATAGTGTGAACAGTGTTTGTGATAACAGAATTCAAAATACAAGAAACAGTTGTAGGTATTCATGTGAAAACTTAAATACCGTAAGTACAACAACGCACGATAAACAATAGTTGTCGGTATTTAGGTGAAAACCTAGGTGCAATTAAGACAACGAATCAATAATGACAATAGTGTTCAAGTAAATAACAAGAACAAGTCGGTTGCGACCTGATATCCATAGATGACAGGAATTAGATGGCCGACAAATTAGTACGAAAACAATGTGAAAACATGATGTTTAGTTAAGTCCGTTAGTGAGGAAATACAATTCAAAACATAATTGCAGTGTTATATCAAGATAATGAACTGATAATGTGCTTGCGTGGGGACGATTCACACAAACATATATGTGGGTTTAACGTTCTGAAATGATGACTGGGAAGTAGAAAACAAAGGTCAGAAAGCTAAACCATAGTCGTGTTACATGAACGAATACGCGCGATGGTGACGCAATCTGACGAAACGAAACGAAAATACGACATGAACGATAATAAAGTTAAGAAAATATAATAATACGTTTTACAATTTTGAAACTCATTGAAAGAATTAATTAAAACAACTCTTTTATTTAAAAATACGTAATATACGCGCTACTTTCCGGAAACGCAACGAAGACGCGAACCGAGCAATCGAAACGAACCCAAATACCCTCGAGGTATTTAAAGCCTAAATGAGGCTTTCCTTTTCTATTTACTCAACCTTCTCACTCTCTAAACAAAGACTACCGTTTTTTCTCTCTCTCTAAGAAAACCCACATTCAATTCATCATATCTTGATCATTTCTGGGCGAAATCAAGCATTCTTGGTCTCAACACGAAGCTACAAACGTCCTCTACAAGGAAGTACAACTGATCTGGAGTTTTACTCAGCCAAATTCGAAGTATAGATGCCTGAAAGTTCGAAAAACTAGGGTTTTTATCACCCTTTTGTTCGATTCCATCACTTAGCCGGCTAACTATATTGATTTTTCGAACCACAAACCCACGAGAAGCCCTGGTAGCATAGCCATTATCATAGGAACAACATACAAGATTTCAGGCTCGATGGTGATGATATTGAAGCTCAACCGAAGGGACATGTTCGTGGGATCATCAGCTGACCGAACCTGAAGTCCTTGGCCGAACCCCCACTCTCACGAGCCTGTGAGCAATAAGGGTGACGAACCCATCAAGGATGAACCTTTGGCCGAACCTATCACCATCCCCGAACCTGAGGATCACGAATCTCCCACACTGATCACCGAACCTGCATATGCTCAACCAAACCTTTCTGTGACGAACCTCTGATATGCGAACCATGCAGAGCCGAACCCTTCCATGTACACGAACCTATGGGTGTTGTCACGAACCTTCATGACAGACTCACCAACGTCGAACCCTGCTAGGGCCGAACCATCATCAGAGGGTTCGCCAGACCATAGTAGGCCGAACCTTTAGCTTGACTAATCCGTAGCTTCGCTGAAACGAAGCACAAGACGATTGATCAGCCACCCTCAACACATTCGTCCAAGACCCAAAGTTTATTCAGCCATTTCGTATGGGCCCAAGTCAACCCCCAATCGGCCTAGCCCATAAATACTAGATTTTGCCCATGTTGGCTCACTAGGCCCAAACCCTTCTGCAATTTGGCCCACTCAATTTATTTGACCCATATGATTTAACTTGGGATATACACATGAAATGATATTACAAGGGCTAATATATATGGAGTGGATGATAAAATTAGTACAAAGGTGGTGACAAGTGTTAGATAAATTGATAAAAACCTAGAAAACTATCATTTCAAGTATAAATTAATTATATACAAAAGAGATTAGATTTTTAGGCAATTATCATTCAAGTCTTTTAAAAGAGATTAAGGATTTCAAATTCTTAACTCGGAAAGACTAAGTTGACTCTTAGAATTACCTTGGAGGTCAACTCACTTTATTCATTTTGGTTAAGGCAGGTGAAAAAGGAAATCAGTAACATTACGTGCTAAACTTATTTTAAAGGGGGTTAAGTGTTAGCCTAAGCTATAACAAGTAAACCAGGGCCGAACAATGATGGAACTCCAAGTGTGGACCAGAATTTACCTGGGAGCGCGAGGACAACATGAAGACAAAGTATCCCCACCTGTTCGAGAATTAGAACCCGACTTTGATGCTTAAATTTCTTTAACGAGGGGAGACTGTGACATCCAGTACCAGATCGTCCGGCAAGTCCGTACGGTATGTGTACTTTCATTAATTACTGTGTGTAAATACAATAGTGTGAACAGTGTTTGTGATAACAGAATTCAAAATACAAGAAACAGTTGTAGGTATTCATGTGAAAACTTAAATACCGTAAGTACAACAACGCACAATAAACAATAGTTGTCGGTATTTAGGTAAAAACCTAGGTGCAATTAAGACAACGAATCAATAATGACAATAGTGTTCAAGTAAATAACAAGAACAAGTCGGTTGCGACCTGATATCCATAGATGACAGGAATCAGATGGCCGACAAATTAGTACGAAAACAATGTGAAAACATGATGTTTAGTTAAGTCCGTTAGTGAGGAAATACAATTCAAAACATAATTGCAGTGTTATATCAAGATAATGAACTGATAATGTGCTTGCGTGGGGACGATTCACACAAACATATATGTGGGTTTAACGTTCTGAAATGATGACTGGGAAGTAGAAAACAAAGGTCAGAAAGCTAAACCATAGTCGTGTTACGATGAACGAATACGCGCGATGGTGACGCAATCTGACGAAACGAAACGAAAATACGACATGAACGATAATAAAGTTAAGAAAATATAATAATACGTTTTACAATTTTGAAACTCATTGAAAGAATTAATTAAAACAACTCTTTTATTTAAAAATACGTAATATACGCGCTACTTTCCGGAAACGCAACGAAGACGCGAACCGAGCAATCGAAACGAACCCGAATACCCTCGAGGTATTTAAAGCCTAAATGAGGCTTTCCTTTTCTATTTACTCAACCTTCTCACTCTCTAAACAAAGACTACCGTTTTTTCTCTCTCTCTAAGAAAACCCACATTCAATTCATCATATCTTGATCATTTCTGGGCGAAATCAAGCATTCTTGGTCTCAACACGAAGCTACAAACGTCCTCTACAAGGAAGTACAACTGATCTGGAGTTTTACTCAGCCAAATTCGAAGTATAGATGCCTGAAAGTTCGAAAAACTATGGTTTTTATCACCCTTTTGTTCGATTCCATCACTTAGCCGGCTAACTATATTGATTTTTCGAACCACAAACCCACGAGAAGCCCTGGTAGCATAGCCATTATCATAGGAACAACATACAAGATTTCAGGCTCGATGGTGATGATATTGAAGCTCAACCGAAGGGACATGTTCGTGGGATCATCAGCTGACCGAACCTGAAGTCCTTGGCCGAACCCCCACTCTCACGAGCCTGTGAGCAATAAGGGTGACGAACCCATCAAGGATGAACCTTTGGCCGAACCTATCACCATCCCCGAACCTGAGGATCACGAATCTCCCACACTGATCACCGAACCTGCATATGCTCAACCAAACCTTTCTGTGACGAACCTCTGATATGCGAACCATGCAGAGCCGAACCCTTCCATGTACACGAACCTATGGGTGTTGTCACGAACCTTCATGACAGACTCACCAACGTCGAACCCTGCTAGGGCCGAACCATCATCAGAGGGTTCGCCAGACCATAGTAGGCTGAACCTTTAGCTTGACTAATCCGTAGCTTCGCTGAAACGAAGCACAAGACGATTGATCAGCCACCCTCAACACATTAGTCCAAGACCCAAAGTTTATTCCGCCATTTCGTATGGGCCCAAGTCAACCCCCAATCGGCCTAGCCCATAAATACTAGATTTTGCCCATGTTGGCTCACTAGGCCCAAACCCTTCTGCAATTTGGCCCACTCAATTTATTTGACCCATATGATTTAACTTGGGATATACACATGAAATGATATTACAAGGGCTAATATATATGGAGTGGATGATAAAATTAGTACAAAGGTGGTGACAAGTGTTAGATAAATTGATAAAAACCTAGAAAACTATCATTTCAAGTATAAATTAATTATATACAAAAGAGATTAGATTTTTAGGCAATTATCATTCAAGTCTTTTAAAAGAGATTAAGGATTTCAAATTCTTAACTCGGAAAGACTAAGTTGACTCTTAGAATTACCTTGGAGGTCAACTCACTTTATTCATTTTGGTTAAGGCAGGTGAAAAAGGAAATCAGTAACATTACGTGCTAAACTTATTTTAAAGGGGGTTAAGTGTTAGCCTAAGCTATAACAAGTAAACCAGGGCCGAACAATGCTGGAACTCCAAGTGTGGACCAGAATTTACCTGGGAGCGCGAGGACAACATGAAGACAAAGTATCCCCACCTGTTCGAGAATTAGAACCCGACTTTGATGCTTAAATTTCTTTAACGAGGGGAGACTGTGACATCCAGTACCAGATCGTCCGGCAAGTCCGTACGGTATGTGTACTTTCATTAATTACTGTGTGTAAATACAATAGTGTGAACAGTGTTTGTGATAACAGAATTCAAAATACAAGAAACAGTTGTAGGTATTCATGTGAAAACTTAAATACCGTAAGTACAACAACGCACAATAAACAATAGTTGTCGGTATTTAGGTAAAAACCTAGGTGCAATTAAGACAACGAATCAATAATGACAATAGTGTTCAAGTAAATAACAAGAACAAGTCGGTTGCGACCTGATATCCATAGATGACAGGAATCAGATGGCCGACAAATTAGTACGAAAACAATGTGAAAACATGATGTTTAGTTAAGTCCGTTAGTGAGGAAATACAATTCAAAACATAATTGCAGTGTTATATCAAGATAATGAACTGATAATGTGCTTGCGTGGGGACGATTCACACAAACATATATATGTGGGTTTAACGTTCTGAAATGATGACTGGGAAGTAGAAAACAAAGGTCAGAAAGCTAAACCATAGTCGTGTTACATGAACGAATACGCGCGATGGTGACGCAATCTGACGAAACGAAACGAAAATACGACATGAACGATAATAAAGTTAAGAAAATATAATAATACGTTTTACAATTTTGAAACTCATTGAAAGAATTAATTAAAACAACTCTTTTATTTAAAAATACGTAATATACGCGCTACTTTCCGGAAACGCAACGAAGACGCGAACCGAGCAATCGAAACGAACCCAAATACCCTCGAGGTATTTAAAGCCTAAATGAGGCTTTCCTTTTCTATTTACTCAACCTTCTCACTCTCTAAACAAAGACTACCGTTTTTTCTCTCTCTCTAAGAAAACCCACATTCAATTCATCATATCTTGATCATTTCTGGGCGAAATCAAGCATTCTTGGTCTCAACACGAAGCTACAAACGTCCTCTACAAGGAAGTACAACTGATCTGGAGTTTTACTCAGCCAAATTCGAAGTATAGATGCCTGAAAGTTCGAAAAACTATGGTTTTTATCACCCTTTTGTTCGATTCCATCACTTAGCCGGCTAACTATATTGATTTTTCGAACCACAAACCCACGAGAAGCCCTGGTAGCATAGCCATTATCATAGGAACAACATACAAGATTTCAGGCTCGATGGTGATGATATTGAAGCTCAACCGAAGGGACATGTTCGTGGGATCATCAGCTGACCGAACCTGAAGTCCTTGGCCGAACCCCCACTCTCACGAGCCTGTGAGCAATAAGGGTGACGAACCCATCAAGGATGAACCTTTGGCCGAACCTATCACCATCCCCGAACCTGAGGATCACGAATCTCCCACACTGATCACCGAACCTGCATATGCTCAACCAAACCTTTCTGTGACGAACCTCTGATATGCGAACCATGCAGAGCCGAACCCTTCCATGTACACGAACCTATGGGTGTTGTCACGAACCTTCATGACAGACTCACCAACGTCGAACCCTGCTAGGGCCGAACCATCATCAGAGGGTTCGCCAGACCATAGTAGGCTGAACCTTTAGCTTGACTAATCCGTAGCTTCGCTGAAACGAAGCACAAGACGATTGATCAGCCACCCTCAACACATTAGTCCAAGACCCAAAGTTTATTCCGCCATTTCGTATGGGCCCAAGTCAACCCCCAATCGGCCTAGCCCATAAATACTAGATTTTGCCCATGTTGGCTCACTAGGCCCAAACCCTTCTGCAATTTGGCCCACTCAATTTATTTGACCCATATGATTTAACTTGGGATATACACATGAAATGATATTACAAGGGCTAATATATATGGAGTGGATGATAAAATTAGTACAAAGGTGGTGACAAGTGTTAGATAAATTGATAAAAACCTAGAAAACTATCATTTCAAGTATAAATTAATTATATACAAAAGAGATTAGATTTTTAGGCAATTATCATTCAAGTCTTTTAAAAGAGATTAAGGATTTCAAATTCTTAACTCGGAAAGACTAAGTTGACTCTTAGAATTACCTTGGAGGTCAACTCACTTAATTCATTTTGGATAAGGCAGGTGAAAATGGAAATCAATAACATTACGTCCTAAACTTATTTTAAAGGGGGTTAAGTGTTAGCCTAAGCAATAACAAGTAAACCAGGGCCGAACAACGATGGAACTCCAAGCGTGGACCAGAATTTACCTGGGAGCGCGAGGACAACATGAAGACAAAGTATCCCCACCTGTTCGAGAATTAGAACCCGTCTTTGATGCTTAAATTTCTTTAACGAGGGGAGACTGTGACATCCAGTACCAGATCGTTCGGCAAGTCCGTACGGTATGTGTACTTTCATTATTTACTGTGTGTAAATACAATAGTGTGAACAGTGTTTGTGATAACATAATTCAAAATACAAGAAACAGTTGTACGTATTCATGTGAAAACTTAAATACCGTAAGTACAACAACGCACGAAAAACAATAGTTGTCGCTATTTAGGTGAAAACCTAGGTGCAGTTAAGACAACGAATCAATAATGACAATAGTGTTCAAGTAAATAACAAGAACAAGTCGGTTGCGACCTGATATCCATAGATGACAGGAATCAGATGGCCGGCAAATTAGTATGAAAACAATGTAAAAAGAGGATGTTTAGTTGAGTCCGTTGGTGAGGAAATACAATTCAAAACATAATTGCTGTGTTATTTCAGGATAATGAACTAATAATGTGCTTGCGTGGGTGACGATTCACACAAACATATATGTGGGTTTAACGTTCTGAAATGATGACTTGGAAATAGAAAACAAAAGTCAGAAAGCTAAACCATCGTCGTGTTCGTTCGAGTGACGATTAGAACGAATACGCGCGATGGTGACGCAATCTGACGAAACGAAACGAAAATACGACATGAACGATAATAAAGTTAAGAAAATATAATAATACGTTTTACAATTTTGAAACTCATTGAAAGAATTAATTAAAACAACTCTTTTATTTAAAAATACGTAATATACGCGCTACTTTCCGGAAACGCAACGAAGACGCGAACCGAGCAATCGAAACGAACCCAAATACCCTCGAGGTATTTAAAGCCTAAATGAGGCTTTCCTTTTCTATTTACTCAACCTTCTCACTCTCTAAACAAAGACTACCGTTTTTTCTCTCTCTCTAAGAAAACCCACATTCAATTCATCATATCTTGATCATTTCTGGGCGAAATCAAGCATTCTTGGTCTCAACACGAAGCTACAAACGTCCTCTACAAGGAAGTACAACTGATCTGGAGTTTTACTCAGCCAAATTCGAAGTATAGATGCCTGAAAGTTCGAAAAACTATGGTTTTTATCACCCTTTTGTTCGATTCCATCACTTAGCCGGCTAACTATATTGATTTTTCGAACCACAAACCCACGAGAAGCCCTGGTAGCATAGCCATTATCATAGGAACAACATACAAGATTTCAGGCTCGATGGTGATGATATTGAAGCTCAACCGAAGGGACATGTTCGTGGGATCATCAGCTGACCGAACCTGAAGTCCTTGGCCGAACCCCCACTCTCACGAGCCTGTGAGCAATAAGGGTGACGAACCCATCAAGGATGAACCTTTGGCCGAACCTATCACCATCCCCGAACCTGAGGATCACGAATCTCCCACACTGATCACCGAACCTGCATATGCTCAACCAAACCTTTCTGTGACGAACCTCTGATATGCGAACCATGCAGAGCCGAACCCTTCCATGTACACGAACCTATGGGTGTTGTCACGAACCTTCATGACAGACTCACCAACGTCGAACCCTGCTAGGGCCGAACCATCATCAGAGGGTTCGCCAGACCATAGTAGGCTGAACCTTTAGCTTGACTAATCCGTAGCTTCGCTGAAACGAAGCACAAGACGATTGATCAGCCACCCTCAACACATTAGTCCAAGACCCAAAGTTTATTCCGCCATTTCGTATGGGCCCAAGTCAACCCCCAATCGGCCTAGCCCATAAATACTAGATTTTGCCCATGTTGGCTCACTAGGCCCAAACCCTTCTGCAATTTGGCCCACTCAATTTATTTGACCCATATGATTTAACTTGGGATATACACATGAAATGATATTACAAGGGCTAATATATATGGAGTGGATGATAAAATTAGTACAAAGGTGGTGACAAGTGTTAGATAAATTGATAAAAACCTAGAAAACTATCATTTCAAGTATAAATTAATTATATACAAAAGAGATTAGATTTTTAGGCAATTATCATTCAAGTCTTTTAAAAGAGATTAAGGATTTCAAATTCTTAACTCGGAAAGACTAAGTTGACTCTTAGAATTACCTTGGAGGTCAACTCACTTAATTCATTTTGGATAAGGCAGGTGAAAATGGAAATCAATAACATTACGTCCTAAACTTATTTTAAAGGGGGTTAAGTGTTAGCCTAAGCAATAACAAGTAAACCAGGGCCGAACAACGATGGAACTCCAAGCGTGGACCAGAATTTACCTGGGAGCGCGAGGACAACATGAAGACAAAGTATCCCCACCTGTTCGAGAATTAGAACCCGTCTTTGATGCTTAAATTTCTTTAACGAGGGGAGACTGTGACATCCAGTACCAGATCGTTCGGCAAGTCCGTACGGTATGTGTACTTTCATTATTTACTGTGTGTAAATACAATAGTGTGAACAGTGTTTGTGATAACATAATTCAAAATACAAGAAACAGTTGTACGTATTCATGTGAAAACTTAAATACCGTAAGTACAACAACGCACGAAAAACAATAGTTGTCGCTATTTAGGTGAAAACCTAGGTGCAGTTAAGACAACGAATCAATAATGACAATAGTGTTCAAGTAAATAACAAGAACAAGTCGGTTGCGACCTGATATCCATAGATGACAGGAATCAGATGGCCGGCAAATTAGTATGAAAACAATGTAAAAAGAGGATGTTTAGTTGAGTCCGTTGGTGAGGAAATACAATTCAAAACATAATTGCTGTGTTATTTCAGGATAATGAACTAATAATGTGCTTGCGTGGGTGACGATTCACACAAACATATATGTGGGTTTAACGTTCTGAAATGATGACTTGGAAATAGAAAACAAAAGTCAGAAAGCTAAACCATCGTCGTGTTCGTTCGAGTGACGATTAGAACGAATACGCGCGATGGTGACGCAATCTGACGAAACGAAACGAAAATACGACATGAACAATAATAAAGTTAAGAAAATATAATATTTTATGTTTTACAATTTTGAAGCTCATCAAAAGAATTAATTAAAACAACTCTTTTATTTAAAAATACGTAATATACCCGTTACTTTCCGAAAACTCAACGAAGACGCGAACCGAGCAATCGAAACGAACCCGAATACCCTCGAGGTATATAAAGCCGAAATGAGGCTTCCTTTTTCATTTACTCCACCTTCTCACTCTCTAAACAAACAGTCCCGTTTTCTCTCTCTCTCTCTAAGAAAACCCACATTCAATTCATCATATCTTGATCATTTCTTGGCGAAAGCAAGCGTTCTTGGTGTCTACACGAAGCTACAAACGTCCTCTACAAGGAAGTACAATTGATTTGGAGTTTAACTCAGCCAAATTTGTCACACCCCCAAATTCCCACTCGTGGTGTATGTCCACGTGGATGTGACGTGTCCAGAATCACAGCTCAAGGTCATATAGAACGCCTTTATATGCGTTTACAAATCCAAGTTTGACACATACACTCATAAAATAGTTTGCAGCGGAATAAAAGCTATCATGTCATATTGCAGCGGAAATCAAGTGTTTGACAAATTGCAGCGGAATATTGTTGGTGCATATTTTGGGTGTCCGCTGCTGTTCGAATAGATTAGATTTGTATTTGCTTATTTGTAATCACTTGTATGTGTTTGTATGTTGTTAATCTGGAAACTGAGTCGTTCGCAGGAGCATCTGCGAATGAATATCATGTAAAGGGACCCATTCGGCGAATGAAGGGCCGAATGGCTCCATTCGGCCGAATGGGCTACAGCCCCTATAAATACCAGTTTTCAGATTTTAGGGTTCAAGGTTTTTGTGAGTGTTCTTGGGTTTGAGCACGAAAGGGGGAGAGATCATGCTCGATCTCTCCCCGGCAACACTATGTTCTTTTATGATGTGAATACAATCATGTAATCATTCGATTCTATCAATTTATCATATGATTTTGTTCATCATCTTCATGTTCTTCGTGGGTCAAAACCCTAACCTTCCGTCCAAAGTGAAATCGCCGGTCCTATCACGTCTTTACAAATATAAGTAGTAAAATGTAAACATTGTTCAATACATAAATCAAACGTAATTGTTTTCAAAAGTTAAACATAAACAGGAATGCATGTAGTTCCTAATGCTCATCCCTTAACGTGCATCCTGTTCCATGCGCAGCTAGTTACCTGAGAATACCAGTTAGAAAAAGTGTCAACACGATGGTTGGTGAGTTCACAGGTTTTGATATACATATAGTAATAAAAGTGTGTCATGCTGTTTATCAAATGTTAGTACCGAGCCCTAGGCCCAAAGTGTCAGTGCGTCACTACCGAACTAGACTTGTTTGTCCTTGCCTCCGCTATGTCTCGTATACATAGCAAGTAAGGTCAGAATTTGCACGGGTTATGACATCCAGTCAACATAGTGCCCCGTGGGGTTAGTCATTCCCTAATGGATCCATCCAAATCTACCACGTTGTTCGTACATTAACGATAAGACTTTGTGAGGGCTTAATACGAGTTCAACACTTAATGTTTGTCCAATAAACCAGCATACACAATAGTGTTTGTACAGTAATAATGTTTGACTCGATGCAACTAGTATTCTCCCCCTATTTAAAAGCATTTGAAAAGAGTAAAGAGGGGCCGTAAACTCACCTTAGTGATATGATCGTACGTAAGCGTAAGCTCCCGAGTTGTCGTGTAGCACGTCGGTCACCGGCAACCTATATCGTAGACCGTACGTGAGTTCGTGTAAGTGACCGTGCTAGTGTTAGTGCTCGTGTTTGTGTCCAACAACCCCTGGTTGTTCATGTTTGTCCGTGTCGGTCCACAATGACCGTGTTTGTTCGTGTTGGTCCATATTGACCGTGTTTGACCATGTTTGACCGTGTTTGACCGTGTTTGACCAAAGTTGACCGTGTCAAGTCAACGACCCGTTGGTGAACCGTGTGCCGGTTTGTGAATCGTGTAGCAATCGAGTAAGTGTTTGTCGTGTGCACAATGCGTAGGTCGCGTTTATGGACAACTTACTATTTATAGTAAGTTTCCATTTTTAGAAAGTTCACAAAGAATAACGGTTTTAGAGTTCTAGCATGTTCAATAGTCCTACGGGGTCATGTTAACACATAGCACATTATCATACAAGTTCATATACGCCGTTTATAACGTGTTTGCACATCAAAGTTTCCTAAAATGGAAAGTTTCCATTTTTAGCATACGTGACATCGGAAACCATCTAACTTAGCATCTATTATGCATATTATGACATATTAAGTCATTTAGCATGCTCAAATAACACAACATGTTGACAAATCGGTTTTTCTAAAAATAAAGTTACCATAAGTAGTAACTTTGTGGTTTTTGCATAAAAATGACCATTTAACATTTCTAACTCATTGTTCATGTCACAAATCATCCTAATATATCTTCTAGCAACATTTAATCATGTCAATATAACCAATTTTATCATCTATCAACATTTCAACTAGCAAAGTTTCTAAAAATAGAAATAACTCTAAATATGATCATAGATATCATCAAGACCACTTTCTAACACATCAAATCATCATGATATCATTCTAGCAACAATTCTATATGCATACACGTTCATCATAAACATCAAATCATCATTTTGTAACTAAAAAGTTACTAAAAATAGCAAGTTTGCCTCTAAATCACATTTTGACCATTATAATCACAATCTAATCTTGCAAGGACACTTATACATTATCATGAATCATTTCAATATCAACAAAACTATCTAAAATGCCTTAGATCATACATGCATGTCCATATCTCATCACAAAACATCACTTTGAACAACAAGACCCATACACAACACCATGGATCATCATAGATCATCATTTAAACATCATAGATCATCATTAACAGTAGGTTTATCAACAAACCCAGATTCAATATCAAGAAATTTCGTGCATGCAAGTCCATGGGGCTTGCATGTGTGTTTATGAGCGTGTATGTGCAACATATGATGGTTTTAAGTCATGAGAGATGAATAGACTACCTCTAAAGCTTCTGGAACTTCGAGATGATAGTGATAACAGCTTCTAGAGCTTCTGGACAGCAAGAACCTTCAGAAATCGCGAGGTGGTGGTGGTTCTTCGAGCTTCCAAGTGAGAAATAAGCTTCGATCTTCCAATGTGGAGCTTCAAAGAGGTTAATAATGGTGGAAAATGGCTGAAACAGGAGGTTGAAGATGAAGTTGACCGAGTTGTGGCGTGAGTTATGGATTAAAATGATGAGGATAGGTATGATGATGATCTTGGGGGTTTAAAAAGCTGTTTGGCGACTCTGACAAGCCAGGCGTATCGCCTGACGTGGGGGGTATCTCCCGTCATTACGCTCGGGTTGGCCAGATGTACGAGGCGCCTTCTGTGTCTCGCGCGTATCGCCTGACGTGGGCGCTCCGGGTCTGGCGTACCGCCTGACCCAATTGTAAGGCCCAGTAAGCCTATTTTGTTGTCCTGGGCCCGTTCTCGCCCGTTTCTCGTTCGTAGAACATCGTTCGAGCGTCGTTTGGACTCTATTGGCCAATTATTAGCCATAATTGACTTGTGTCAGTGTTTCGTGAAGTTTCGAGTGTTGTGCTACACAATGTGTTAGGCGTTCACCAACGTTCGTGTGTTTTGACACGTGTGTGCTGTTTGCCGATAATTCCACGAATTATCTAGTCATGAGTCAGTGTTCGTACTATCGTGCCACGTGTCACACTAAATTAATCTAATTCTAATGCCACGTGTACATAATGTATTTAAATAAACATTTAAATAAAATCAAAGCTGACCTGGAAATTACGGGGTGTCACATCCTCCCCATGTTAGAAAGAATTTCGTCCCGAAATTCAACTTGTGTTGCTAGTGTTTGCCTGTTCCGCGAACAGGTGTGGGTACTTTTGTTTCATTTGGTCTTCACGTTCCCACGTGAATTCCGGTCCTCGTCGCGAATTCCATCGCACTTTCACAATCGGTATCTTGCTGAGTTTGAGCTTCTTGGTTTCCCGGTCCATAATTTCCACCGGTTCCTCCACGAAGTTCAATTGTTCGTCGATTTGTATTTCCTCGAGAGGAATAACAAGTGTCTCATCAGATAGGCACTTCTTGAGGTTCGATATGTGGAATACGTTGTGTACACTGCTCAGCTCGACTGGCAGGTTCAGTTCGTAGGCTACAGGGCCTATTCGTTTTGTAATATCGAAAGGTCCGATGTAACGAGGGTTCAACTTTCCTCGTTTGCCAAACCGAATGACACCTTTCCAGGGCGAGACCTTGAGTAACACTCTGTCCCCCACCTGGAACTCCAACGGTTTGCGTCGCTTGTCGGCATAGCTTTTCTGTCTGTCCCGAGCTGCTGCCATTCGTTCGCGTATTTGCACGATCTTCTCAGTTGTCTCGTGCACCAGTTCTGGACCAGTCAGTTGGCTGTCTCCAACTTCCGCCCAGCAGATGGGTGATCGACACTTACGTCCGTAAAGTGCCTCGAATGGTGCAGCTTGAATGCTAGTGTGGTAGCTATTGTTATATGCGAACTCAACTAACGGTAGATGAGATTCCCAGCTACTACCAAAGTCAATGACACATGCCCGGAGCATGTCCTCCAGTGTCTGTATCGTTCGCTCACTTTGCCCGTCCGACTGCGGGTGATAAGCGGTACTCATGTCCAATCTCGTGCCCAAAGCCTTATGCAAGGACTTCCAGAAATGCGACGTGAATCGACTGTCGCGGTCAGATATGATTGAGATTGGCACTCCATGTCGGGTGACCACTTCCTTCAGATAGATACGTGTGAGCTTGTCCAACTTGTCAGTCTCCTTGATGGGTAGGAAATGTGCGGACTTTGTCAGTCGGTCTACGATAACCCAGATGGTATCGCAACCACTCGCCGTTTTGGGCAGCTTAGTTATGAAGTCCATGGAAATTTGCTCCCATTTCCACATTGGTAATTCTGGTTGCTGAAGTAACCCTGATGGTTTCTGGTACTCAACCTTGACCTTTGAGCACGTTAGACACTTACTCACGTAAGTTGCTATTTCGGCTTTCATGTTCGGCCACCAGTAAGTTGTCTTCAGATCATGATACATTTTGTCAGAGCCTGGATGTATGGAATACCGGCTCTTGTGTGCTTCGTCCATCACTACTTCTCTCAATCCTCCGTAGCGTGGAATCCAGATTCGATCCATTAAATAGTAAGCTCCGTCGTCTTTTGCCTTTATTTGCTTATCCATGCCACGCATGGCTTCGAGAGTAAGGTTTTCAGTTTTCAGAGCTTCCTGTTGTGCTATCCAAATTTGATTCGGTAGTTCAGAATGGATCGTGAGTTGTAGGGCACGCACGCGTTTCGTTGTTTCCTTTCGGCTCAGCGCGTCGGCCACTACATTGGCTTTGCCTGGATGATACTTGATAGCGCAATCATAATCGCCGATAAGCTCGACCCATCTTCGTTGTCTCATGTTCAACTCTTTCTGGTCGAAGATGTGTTGTAGGCTCTTATGATCGGTAAAGATAGTGCACTTTGTGCCGTACAAGTAGTGTCGCCAGATCTTCAAGGCAAACACCACGGCTCCCAACTCAAGGTCATGAGTCGTGTAGTTCTTCTCATGAACCTTCAGTTGGCGTGAAGCGTATGCTATCACTTTCTCGCGTTGCATCAGCACACAACCGAGTCCCTGTTTCGAGGCGTCGTAATACACCACGAAGTCATCACATCCTTCCGGTAGGGATAGGATGGGTGCAGTGCATAGCTTCTGTTTCAACAGATTGAAAGCAGCTTCTTGTCTGTCTCCCCAATCGAACTTTTTGTCCTTATGAGTCAGGGAGGTCAATGATTGAGCAATCTTTGAGAATCCTTCAATGAATCTCCTGTAGTACCCGGCCAGTCCAAGGAATTGTCGCACCTCAGTTGGAGTCTTGGGTGCTTCCCAGTTTTTGATAGCTTCAATCTTGGCTGGGTCTACGTGTATTCCCTGCTCATTAACCACGTGTCCAAGGAATTGGACTTCGCGTATCCAAAAGTCGCATTTTGAAAACTTCGCGTACAATTGCTCTTTCTTCAGTAGTTCCAAGACTAGCCTTAGATGTTCGGTATGCTCTTCCTGATTCTTAGAGTAGATCAGGATGTCGTCGATGAACACTATCACGAATTTGTCCAGGTAAGGTTTGCACACTCTATTCATAAGATCCATGAATACTGCTGGTGCGTTGGTCAGTCCGAAGGGCATAACCAAGAATTCGTAGTGTCCGTATCGGGTTCTGAAGGCAGTCTTGGGAATATCGTTTTCCTGTATCCTCAATTGATGGTAGCCCGATCTTAAATCGATCTTTGAATAGTAGCTTGACCCTTGCAACTGGTCAAACAAATCGTCTATTCGCGGTAAGGGATATCGATTCTTGATCGTCACCTTGTTCAGCTCTCTGTAGTTGATACACATACGGAATGATCCGTCTTTCTTCTTTACGAACAAGACCGGTGCTCCCCAAGGTGAGAAGCTCGGTCTGATAAATCCCTTGTCTAACAGCTCCTGCAACTGGTTAGACAGTTCCTGCATCTCAGTCGGTGCTAGTCGGTATGGAGCTTTGGCAATCGGTGCTGCTCCAGGTGTAAGATCTATCTGGAACTCGACTTGTCGTTTCGGAGGCAGTCCAGGTAGGTCTTCGGGAAACACTTCGGGAAAATCGCGGACTACGGCAATGTCCTCAATCTTCCTCTCTTTCTTGGGTTGCTCGGCGATGAGGGCTAGTATGGCAGTGTATCCCTTTTGTAGGTACTTGTTCGCCTTCATGCATGACATGATGTTCAGAGGTACTTCCCGCCTTTCCCCCTGAATCGAGATCTGTTCTCCGTTCTGCAACGTCACTCGTACGATCTTCTCTTTGCATACGATTTCAGCTTGGTTAGCGGATAACCAATCCATTCCAACGACCACATCAAAGCTTCCGAGAGTCACCGGCATTAAATCGATTTCGAGTTCATGATCCGCCAAAACCATGACGCATCCTCGGAAGATGTGTTGTGTCTCAATCAGTTTGCCGTCAGCTAACTCTACGGTATACTTATAATCTAGTGGTGTTGGGGTAATATCTAGTAACTTACTAAACTCACTAGATATAAAGCTTCTATCGGCACCGGTATCAAATAATATGCTAGCATAGACATTATTTAAAAGAAACGTACCGGTTACGATGTTAGGATCGTCCTTGGCTTCTCCCGAGCCAATCACAAATGCTCGTCCCTTGGCCGCTCCTCCTCCGGCCTTCTTCAACTGAGGGCAATCCCTCCTCATGTGGCCCGGCTTGCCACATTCATAACACCCCTTGAGAGTGTTCTGATTGTTGTTGTGGTTGTGGTTAGGGTTGTTGTTACTGGGAAATTTGGATCTGCAGTCTTTGGCCATGTGGCCATGTCGTCCACACTTCAAGCAACGATATCGTTCGCATTGCCCGAAGTGGTGATAAGAGCATCGGTTACATAGCGGGTATTTTCCTTGATACACACCCTTTCCCTTGTCATCGGGTTGGGTGGCAGTGAATGCTCTGGCAGGTGTAGATCGTTGTTGTTGTTGGGGCTGATGAGATTGGTGGTGGCTGGGTTCCCACTTCCTCTTCTGGCCTTCTTGAGGCTTCAGATGTTCGCCTCGTTTGGGTAGCTTGCCTTGTGCTACCGCTTGGTCGGTTAGTTTGTGAGCCAGTCGGATCAGTGGTTGGATAGTGGTGAGGTCAGACGCAGTCACCATGCTTTGAATTTGTTCGGGCAGCCCACTGATGAACTGCTCGATTTTCTTGTACTCCGGCGTCACCATAGCCGGACATAGCTTACACAGCTCATGGAATCGAGTGCAGTATTGCTCGATCTCAGAGCCGACCATCTTCAGTACCCAGAATTCGGCTTCCAGTTTTCTGATCTCATCACGAGGACGGTATTCCTCTTGCAGTAGTCGGGTGAAATCAGCCCATGGCATGGAGTTGGCACCGTCCAACCCCAAGGTTTGAACATGGGTATTCCACCATGTGAGGGCCGGTCCCTCCAGCGTACCGGTTGCATACTTAACCCGGTTCTCCTCGGTACACTCGCACATGGCGAATACAGATTCGACTTTCTCCACCCAGCGGAGCATCCCCACAGCTCCCTCAGTCCCCTTGAATTTGTGTGGGTGGCAGTTCAGGAAGGATTTAAAGGAACATCCTTTACTATTGTTGCCTTGCGATCCTGTCAGTCAGAAACCAATGTCGTGTGTCAGAGCATGTCAGCTATACTATGTTAGTCATGTTAGGCGAGTATTAGTACCGTTGTTCGAGCCACTGGTTTCACTAGCAAGGCGGTTTGCCTCGTGCTCTGCCAGCATCTTGTTAACTCGTCTGTCAACCATCATCTTAATGACGGTTGCGTCCAGTGTTCGTCTAGGAGGGCTTGCATGTGGTCCTCTTCCCGCCATAGATATTTTCTATACGGAAGGGGTAGAATGTTAGTAAGTCAGAATGTTAGTCAAATGTTGTGTCGGAAGTCAGATCATATGTTATGTTAGTTGTCAAGTCAAAGCAATCATGGTCAACATGTAATAAGTAAGACAAACCATAATTCTCAATAATAATAAGTTTGAAGTACAATAACTTTTCAAAGGAAATACATAATAAGTTCTTCGAGCACATCCCGCTCGTCTAGGCCAAAATAAAGAAAGTACAAAACACAACAGTCCTCTAATCCGAATCCATAGAGACGTGTGAAATATCGCTAGCAGCGTCTCCGTCATCATCATCCTCCTCCGGATCCTCATTAGGATCCTCATCAAAGTCCTCTTCTTCGAGGTCCTCGGCCTCGAATTCAGGACCATCCTCCTGTGGTGGTTCCTCAACAAACTGTGCAGCCCATGCGTTAAGCATGGCATCACTGGCCTGCACCATCGCCTGAGTCTCGGTTATGTCTGTCCGATTCTCAGTGATGCGTACATCATGCTCCTGCATGACATCAACGATCTGTCCGTGCTGGGTCATCAGTTGGGACACTTGGAGACGTAGAGTCTCCACCTGTGCCTCCAGTCTGTCGTTGCGTTCCTCCAGTCTCTCGTTCTGCCTCTCCAGTCGATCGTTCTTCTCGTGAAGAACTCGGACCTCGTTCGACAGTTCGCCACTCCTCATGGCCTCCCGTCGAGAGAATGCCACGTGGGCAGCGAATGCCTGCTCCAGCGGCACTCCGAGTGGGGGCAGTCGGTGATCGGTCGGCGCGTCACTGCAATACCGGGGTGTAGGTACCCTCTCGGCTATGATCCAACCTCGGATGACCTGCGGGAGCCATCCCCAATACCGAGCTCGCTCCGCGTGTCGAGCCCGTCTATCCATCTCTGCGTCAACCTGGGCTACGATATCGTCGATCCGTCACCGACTCTCTGCCGCCAAATCATCTGTGCCCGTGGGTCTAGCTGCGCTCCTGTTAGCGTTGCTGTTGTTGTCGGCCATCCTGTAAGTTTCACGTTAGTAAGCAACAGTTCAATAAGTAACAATGTCATCAATGTGCAAGTTCTACGTGTAGTGTCTAGAGTTGAGCAATGGCTATAGTCTAAGTTTACTACATGCAAACCTAGTTCCCTATAACCAAGGCTCTGATACCAGTCTGTCACACCCCCAAATTCCCACTCGTGGTGTATGTCCACGTGGATGTGACGTGTCCAGAATCACAGCTCAAGGTCATATAGAACGCCTCTATATGCGTTTACAAATCCAAGTTTGACACATACACTCATAAAATAGTTTGCAGCGGAATAAAAGCTATCATGTCATATTGCAGCGGAAATCAAGTGTTTGACAAATTGCAGCGGAATATAAGTAGTAAAATGTAAACATTGTTCAATACATAAATCAAACATAATTGTTTTCAAAAGTTAAACATAAACAGGAATGCATGTAGTTCCTAATGCTCATCCCTTAACGTGCATCCTGTTCCATGCGCAGCTAGTTACCTGAGAATACCAGTTAGAAAAAGTGTCAACACGATGGTTGGTGAGTTCACAGGTTTTGATATACATATAGTAATAAAAGTGTGTCATGCTGTTTATCAAATGTTAGTACCGAGCCCTAGGCCCAAAGTGTCAGTGCGTCACTACCGAACTAGACTTGTTTGTCCTTGCCTCCGCTATGTCTCGTATACATAGCAAGTTAGGTCAGAATTTGCACGGGTTATGACATCCAGTCAACATAGTGCCCCGTGGGGTTAATCATTCCCTAATGGATCCATCCAAATCTACCACGTTGTTCGTACATTAACGGTAAGACTTTGTGAGGGCTTAATACGAGTTCAATACTTAATGTTTGTCCAATAAACCAGCATACACAATAGTGTTTGTACAGTAATAATGTTTGACTCGATGCAACTAGTATTCTCCCCCTATTTAAAAGCATTTGAAAAGAGTAAAGAGGGGCCGTAAACTCACCTTAGTGATATGATCGTAAGTAAGCGTAAGCTCCCGAGTTGTCGTGTAGCACGTCGGTCACCGGCAACCTATATCGTAGACCGTACGTGAGCTCGTGTAAGTGACCGTGCTAGTGTTAGTGCTCGTGTTTGTGTCCAACAACCCTTGGTTGTTCATGTTTGTCCGTGTCGGTCCACAATGACCGTGTTTGTTCGTGTTGGTCCATATTGACCGTGTTTGACCATGTTTGACCGTGTTTGACCGTGTTTGACCAAAGTTGACCGTGTCAAGTCAACGACCCGTTGGTGAATCGTGTGCCGGTTTGTGAATCGTGTAGCAATCGGGTAAGTGTTTGTCGTGTGCACAATGCTTAGGTCGCGTTTATGGACAACTTACTTTTTATAGTAAGTTTCCATTTTTAGAAAGTTCACAAAGCATAACGGTTTTAGAGTTCTAGCATGTTCAATAGTCCTACGGGGTCATGTTAACACATAGCACATTATCATACAAGTTCATATACGCCGTTTATAACGTGTTTGCACATCAAAGTTTCCTAAAATGGAAAGTTTCCATTTTTAGCATACGTGACATCGGAAACCATCTAACTTAGCATCTATTATGCATATTATGACATAATAAGTCATTTAGCATGCTCAAATAACACAACATGTTGACAAATCGGTTTTTCTAAAAATAAAGTTACTATAAGTAGTAACTTTGTGGTTTTTGCATAAAAATGACCATTTAACATTTCTAACTCATTGTTCATGTCACAAATCATCCTAATATATCTTCTAGCAACATTTAATCATGTCAATATAACCAATTTTATCATCTATCAACATTTCAACTAGCAAAGTTTCTAAAAATAGAAATAACTCTAAATATGATCATAGATATCATCAAGACCACTTTCTAACACATCAAATCATCATGATATCATTCTAGCAACAATTCTATATGCATGCATGTTCATCATAAACATCAAATCATCACTTTGTAACTAAAAAGTTACTAAAAATAGCAAGTTTGCCTCTAAATCACATTTTGACCATTATAATCACAATCTAATCTTGCAAGGACACTTATACATTATCATGAATCATTTCAATATCAACAAAACTATCTAAAATGCCTTAGATCATACATGCATGTCCATATCTCATCACAAAACATCACTTTGAACAACAAGACCCATACACAACACCATGGATCATCATAGATCGTCATTTAAACATCATAGATCATCATTAACAGTAGGTTTATCAACAAACCCATATTCAATATCAAGAAAATTCGTGCATGCAAGTCCATGGGGCTTACATGTGTGTTTATGAGCGTGTATGTGCAACATATGATGGTTTTAAGTCATGAGAGATGAATAGACTACCTCTAAAGCTTCTGGAACTTCGAGATGATAGTGATAACAGCTTCTAGAGCTTCTGGACAGCAAGAACCTTCAGAAATCGCGAGGTGGTGGTGGTTCTTCGAGCTTCCAAGTGAGAAATAAGCTTCGATCTTTCAATGTGGAGCTTCAAAGAGGTTAATAATGGTGGAAAATGGCTGAAACAGGAGGTTGAAGATGAAGTTGACCGAGTTGTGGCGTGAGTTATGGATTAAAATGATGAGGATAGGTATGATGATGATCTTGGGGGTTTAAAAAGCTGTTTGGCGACTCTGACAAGCCAGGCGTATCGCCTGACGTGGGGGGTATCTCCCGTCGTTACGCGCGAGTTGGCCAGATGTGCGAGGCGCCTTCTGTGTCTCGCGCGTATCGCCTGACATGGGCGCTCCGGGTCTGGCGTACCGCCTGACCCAATTGTAAGGCCCAGTAAGCCTATTTTGTTGTCCTGGGCCCGTTCTCGCCCGTTTCTCGTTCGTAGAACATCGTTCGAGCGTCGTTTGGACTCTATTGGCCAATTATTAGCCATAATTGACTTGTGTCAGTGTTTCGTGAAGTTTCGAGTGTTGTGCTACACAATGTGTTAGGCGTTCACCAACGTTCGTGTGTTTTGACACGTGTGTGCTGTTTGCCGATAATTCCACGAATTATCTAGTCATGACTCAGTGTTCGTACTATCGTGCCACGTGTCACACTAAATTAATCTAATTCTAATGCCACGTGTACATAATGTATTTAAATAAACATTTAAATAAAATCAAAGCTGACCTGGAAATTACGGGGTGTCACAAAATTCGAGGTATAGATGCCTGAAAGTTCGAAAAACTAGGGTTTTTATCACCTTTTTGTTAGATTCCATCTCTTAGCCGGCTAACCATATTGATCTTTCGAACCACAAACCCACGAGAAGCCCTAGTAGCATACCCATTATCATAGGAACAACATACAAGATCTCTGGCTCGATGGTGATGATGTTGAAGCTCAACCGATGGGACAGGTTCGTGGGATCATCAGGTGCCCGAACCTGAAGCCCTTGGCCGAACCCCCACTCTCACGAACCTGTGAGCAATAAGGGTGAGGAACCCATCAAGGATGAACCTTTGGCCGAACCTATCACCACCACCGAACCTGAGGGTCACGAATCTCCCACAGTGATCACCGAACCTGCATATGCTCGACCGAACCTTTCTGTGACGAACCTGTGAAATGCGAACCATGCAGAGCCGAACCCTTCCATGTACATGAACCTATGGGTGTTATCACGAACCTTCATGATAGACTCACCAACGCCGAACCCTGCTAGGGCCGAACGATCATCAGAGAGTTCGCTAGACCATAGTAGGCGAACCTTTAGCTTGACTAATCCGTAGGTTCGCTGAAACAAAGCACAAGATGATTGATCAGCCACCCTCAACACATTTGGCCAAGACCCAAAGTTTATTCAGCCATTTCGTATGGGCCCAAGTCAACCCCCAATCGGCCTAGCCCATAAATACTAGATTTGGCCCATGTTGGCTCTGTAGGCCCAAACCCTTGTGCAATTCGGCCCACTCAATTTATTTGGCCCATATGATTTAACTTGGGATAAACACATGAAATGATATTACAAGGGCTAACATATATGGGGTGGATGATAAAATTAGTTCAAAGGTGGTGACAAGTGTTAGATAAATTGATAAAAACCTAGAAAACTATCATTTCAAGTATATATTAATTATATACAAAAGAGATTAGATTTTAGGCAATTATCATTCAAGTCTTTTAAAAGAGATTAAGGATTTCAAATTCTTAACTCAGAAAGACTAAGTTGACTCTTAGAATTACCTTGGAGGTCAACTCACTTAATTCATTTTGGTTAAGGCAGGTGAAAAAGGAAATCAATAACATTACGTGCTAAACTTATTTTAAAGGGGGTTAAGTGTTAGCCTAAGCTATAACAAGTAAACCAGGACCAAACAACGATGGAACTCCAAGCGTGGACCAGAATTTACCTGGGAGCGCGAGGACAACTTGAAGACAAAGTATCCGCACCTGTTCAAGAATTAGAACCCGACTTTGATGCTTAAATTTCTTTAACGAGGGGAGACTGTGACATCCAGTACCAGATCGTTCGGCAAGTCCGTACGGTATGTGTACTTTCATTATTTACTGTGTGTAAATACAATAGTGTGAACAGTGTTTGTGATAACAGAATTCAAAATACAAGAAACAGTTGTACGTATTCATGTGAAAACTAAATACCGTAAGTACAACAACGCACGATAAACAATAGTTGTCGCTATTTAGGAGAAAACCTAGGTGCAGTTAAGACAACGAATCAATAATGACAATAATGTTCAAGTAAATAACAAGAACAAGTCGGTTGCGACCTGATATCCATAGATGACAGGAATCAGATGGCCGTCAAATCAGTACGAAAACAATGTGAAAACAGGATGTTTAGTTGAGTCCGTTAGTGAGGAAATACAATTCAAAACATAATTGCAGTGTTATTTCAGGATAATGAAATGATAATGTGCATGCGTGGGTGACGATTCACACAAACATATATGTGGGTTTAACGTTCTGAAATGATGACTTGGAAATAGAAAACAAAAGTCAGAAAGCTAAACCATCGTCGTGTTCGTTCGAGTGACGATTAGAACGAATACGCGCGATGGTGACGCAATCTGACGAAACGAAACGAAAATACGACATGAAGGATAATAAAGTTAAGAAAATATAATATTCTATGTTTTACAATTTTGAAGCTCATCAAAAGAATTAATTAAAACAACTCTTTTATTAAAAAATACGTAATATACGCGTTACTTTCTGAAAACGCAACGAAGACGCGAACCGAGCAATCGAAACGAACCCGAATACCCTCGAGGTATATAAAGCCTAAATGAGGCTTCCTTTTTCATTTACTCCACCTTCTCACTCTCTAAACAAACAGTCTCGTTTTCTCTCTCTCTAAGAAAACCCACATTCAATTCATCATATCTTGAACATTTCTTGGCGAAATCAAGCGTTCTTGGTGTCTACACGAAGCTACAAACGTCCTCTACAAGGAAGTACAACTGATCTGGAGTTTTACTCAGCCAAATTCGAGGTATAGATGCCTGAAAGTTCGAAAAACTAGGGTTTTTATCACCCTTTTGTTCGATTCCATCACTTAGCCGGCTAACCATATTGATCTTTCGAACCACAAACCCACGAGAAGCCCTAGTAGCATACCCATTATCATAGGAACAACATACAAGATCTCAGGCTCGATGGTGATGATGTTGAAGCTCAACCGAAGGGACAGGTTCGTGGGATCATCAGGTGCCCGAACCTGAAGCCCTTGGCCGAACCCCCACTCTCATGACCCTGTGAGCAATAAGGGTGAGGAACCCATCAAGGATGAACCTTTGGCCGAACCTATCACCACCACCGAAGCTGAGGGTCACGAATCTCCCACAGTGATCACCGAACCTGCATATGCTCGACCGAACCTTTCTGTGACGAACCTGTGAAATGCGAACCATGCAGAGCCGAACCCTTCCATGTACACGAACCTATGGGTGTTATCACGAACCTTCATGATAGACTCACCAACGCCGAACCCTGCTAGGGCCGAACGATCATCAGAGGGTTCGCCAGACCATAGTAGGCCGAACCTTTAGCTTGACTAATCCGTAGGTTCGCTGAAACAAAGCACAAGACGATTGATCAGCCACCCTCAACACATTCGGCCAAGACCCAAAGTTTATTCAGCCATTTCGTATGGGCCCAAGTCAACCCCCAATCGGCCTAGCCCATAAATACTAGATTTGGCCCATGTTGGCTCAGTAGGCCCAAACCCTTGTGCAATTCGGCCCACTCAATTTATTTGGCCCATATGATTTAACTTGGGATAAACACATGAAATGATATTACAAGGGCTAACATATATGGGGTGGATGATAAAATTAGTTCAAAGGTGGTGACAAGTGTTAGATAAATGATAAAAACCTAGAAAACTATCATTTCAAGTATAAATTAATTATATACAAAAGAGATTAGATTTTTAGGCAATTATCATTCAAGTCTTTTAAAAGAGATTAAGGATTTCAAATTCTTAACTCGGAAAGACTAAGTTGACTCTTAGAATTACCTTGGAGGTCAACTCACTTAATTCATTTTGGTTAAGGCAGGTGAAAAAGGAAATCAATAACATTACGTGCTAAACTTATTTTAAAGGGGGTTAAGTGTTAGCCTAAGCTATAACAAGTAAACCAGGGCCGAAAACGATGGAACTCCAAGCGTGGACCAGAATTTACCTGGGAGCGCGAGGACAACATGAAGACAAAGTATCCCCACCTGTTCGAGAATTAGAACCCGACTTTGATGCTTAAATTTCTTTAACGAGGGAGACTGTGACATCCAGTACCAGATCGTCCGGCAAGTCCGTACGGTATGTGTACTTTCATTATTTACTGTGTGTAAATACAATAGTGTGAACAGTGTTTGTGATAACAGAATTCAAAATACAAGAAACAGTTGTACGTATTCATGTGAAAACTTAAATACCGTAAGTACAACAACGCACGATAAACAATAGTTGTCGCTATTTAGGAGAAAACCTAGGTGCAGTTAAGACAACGAATCAATAATGACAATAGTGTTCAAGTAAATAACAAGAACAAGTCGGTTGCGACCTGATATCCATAGATGACAGGAATCAGATGGCCGACAAATCAGTACGAAAACAATGTGAAAACAGGATGTTTAGTTGAGTCCGTTAGTGAGGAAATACAATTCAAAACATAATTGCAGTGTTATTTCAGGATAATGAACTGATAATGTGCTTGCGTGGGTGACGATTCACACAAACATATATGTGGGTTTAACGTTCTGAAATGATGACTTGGAAGTAGAAAACAAAAGTTAGAAAGCTAAACCATCGTCGTGTTCGTTCGAGTGACGATTGAACGAATACGCGCGATGGTGACGCAATCTGACGAAACGAAACGAAAATACGACATGAACGATAATAAAGTTAAGAAAATATAATATTTTATGTTTTACAATTTTGAAACTCATCAAAGAATTAATTAAAACAACTCTTTTATTTAAAAATACGTAATATACGCGTTACTTTCCGAAAACGCAACGAAGACGCGAACCGAGCAATCGAAACGAACCCGAATACCCTCGAGGTATTTAAAGCCTAAATGAGGCTTCCTTTTTCATTTACTCCACCTTCTCACTCTCTAAACAAAACTCCCGTTTTCTCTCTCTCTCTCTAAGAAAACCCACATTCAATTCATCATATCTTGATCATTTCTTGGCGAAATCAAGCGTTCTGGTGTCTACACGAAGCTACAAACGTCCTCTACAAGGAAGTACAACTGATCTGGAGTTTTACTCAGCCAAATTCGAGGTATAGATGCCTGAAAGTTCGAAAAACTAGGGTTTTTATCACCCTTTTGTTCGATTCCATCACTTAGGCGGCTAACCATATTGATCTTTCGAACCACAAACCCGCGAGAAGCCATAGTAGCATAGCAATTTTCATAGGAACAACATACAAGATCTCAGGCTCGATGGTGATGATGTTGAAGCTCAACCGAAGGGACAGGTTCGTGGGATCATCATGTGACCGAACCTGAAGTCCTTGGCCGAACCCCCACTCTCACGAACCTGTGAGCAATAAGGGTGACGAACCCATGAAGGATGAACCTTTGGCCGAACCTATCACCACCACCGAACCTGAGGGTCACGAATCTCCCACACACTGATCACCGAACCTGCATATGCTCGACCGAACCTTTCTGTGACGAACCTGTGATATGCGAACCATGCAGAGCCGAACCCTTCCATGTATAAGAACCTATGGGTGTTATCACGAACCTTCATGACAGACTCACCAACGCCGAACCCTGCTAGGGCCGAATGATCATCAGAGGGTTCGCCAGACCGTAGTAGGCCGAACCTTTAGCTTGACTAATCCGTAGGTTCGCTGAAACAAAGCACAACACGATTGATCAGCCACCCTCAACACATTCGGCCAAGGCCCAAAGTTTGTTTAGCCATTTAGTATGGGCCCAAGTCAACCCCCAATCGCCTAGCCCATAAATACTAGATTTGGCCCATGTTGGCTCAGTAGGCCCAAACACTTGTGCAATTCGGCCCACTCAATTTATTTGGCCCATATGATTTAACTTGGGATAAACACATGAAATGATATTACAAGGGCTAACATATATGGGGTGGATGATAAAATTAGTTCAAAGGTGGTGACAAGTGTTAGATAAATTGATAAAAACCTAGAAAACTATCATTTCAAGTATAAATTAATTATATACAAAAGAGATTAGATTTTTAGGCAATTATCATTCAAGTCTTTTAAAAGAGATTAAGGATTTCAAATTCTTAACTCGGAAAGACTAAGTTGACTCTTAGAATTACCTTGGAGGTCAACTCACTTAATTCATTTTGGTTAAGGCAGGTGAAAAAGGAAATCAATAACATTATGTGCTAAACTTATTTTAAAGGGGGTTAGGTGTTAGCCTAAGCTATAACAAGTAAACCAGGGCCGAACAACGATGGAACTCCAAGCGTGGACCAGAATTTACCTGGGAGCGCGAGGACAACATGAAGACAAAGTATCCCCACCTGTTCGAGAATTAGAACCCGAATTTGATGCTTAAATTTCTTTAACGAGGGGAGACTGTGACATCCAGTACCAGATCGTCCGGCAAGTCCGTACGGTATGTGTACTTTCATTATTTACTGTGTGTAAATACAATAGTGTGAACGTGTTTGTGATAACAGAATTCAAAATACAAGAAACAGTTGTACGTATTCATGTGAAAACTTAAATACCGTAAGTACAACAACGCACGATAAACAATAGTTGTCGCTATTTAGGAGAAAACCTAGGTGCAGTTAAGACAACGAATCAATAATGACAATAGTGTTCAAGTAAATAACAAGAACAAGTCGGTTGCGACCTGATATCCATAGATGACAGGAATCAGATGGCCGACAAATCAGTACGAAAACAATGTGAAAACAGGATGTTTAGTTGAGTCCGTTAGTGAGGAAATACAATTCAAAACATAATTGCAGTGTTATTTCAGGATAATGAACTGATAATGCTTGCGTGGGTGACGATTCACACAAACATATATGTGGGTTTAACGTTCTGAAATGATGACTGGGAAGTAGAAAACAAAAGTCAGAAAGCTAAACCATCTTCGTGTTCCTTCGAGTGACGATTAGAACGAATACGCCCGATGGTGATGCAATCTGACGAAACGAAACGAAAATACGACATGAACGATAATAAGGTTAAGAAAATATAATATTTTATGTTTTACAATTTTGAAACTCATCAAAAGAATTAATTAAAACAACTCTTTTATTTAAAATACGTAATATACGCGTTACTTTCCGAAACGCAACGAAGACGCGAACCGAGCAATCGAAACGAACCCGAATACCCTCGAGGTATTTAAAGCCTAAATGAGGCTTCCTTTTTCATTTACTCCACCTTTACACTCTCTAAACAAACACTCCCGTTTTCTCTCTCTCTTTAAGAAAACCCACATTCAATTCATCATATCTTGATCATTTCTTGGCGAAATCAAGCGTTCATGGTGTCTACACGAAGCTACAAACGTCCTCTACAAGGAAGTACAACTGATCTGGAGTTTTACTTAGCCAAATTCAAGGTATAGATGCCTGAAAGTTCGAAAAACTAGGGTTTTTATCACCCTTTTGTTCATATTGATCTTTCGAACAACAAACCCACGAGAAGCCCTAGTAGCATAGCCATTATCATAGAAACAACATACAAGATCTTAGGCTCGATGGTGATGATGTTGAAGCTCAACCGAAGGGACAGGTTCGTGGGATCATCAGCTGACCGAACCTGAAGCCCTTGGCCGAACCCCCACTCTCACGAACCTGTGAGCAATAAGGGTGACGAACCCATCAAGGATGAACCTTTGGCCGAACCTATCACCACCACCGACCCTGAGGGTGACGAATCTCCCACACTGATCACCGAACCAGCATATGCTCGACCGAACCTTTCTGTGACGAACCTGTGATATGCGAACCATGCAGAGCCGAACCCTTCCATGTACACGAACCTATGGGTGTTATCACAAACCTTCATGACAGACTCACCAACGCCGAACCCTGCTAGGGCCGAACGATCATCAGAGGGTTCGCCAGACCATAGTAGGGCGAACCTTTAGCTTGACTAATCCGTAGGTTCACTGAAACAAAGCACAAGACTATTGATCAGCCACCCTCAACACATTCGGCCAAGACCCAAAGTTTATTCAGCCATTTCGTATGGGCCCAAGTCAACCCCCAATCGGCCTAGCCCATAAATACTAGACTTGGCCCATGTTGGCTCAGTAGGCCCAAACCCTTGTGCAATTCGGCCCACTCAATTTATTTGGCCCATATGATTTAACTTGGGATAAACACATGAAATGATATTTAAAGGGCTAACATATATGGGGTGGATGATAAAATTAGTTCAAAGGTGGTGACAAGTGTTAGATAAATTGATAAAAACCTAGAAAACTATCATTTCAAGTATAAATTAATTATATACAAAAGAGATTAGATTTTTAGGCAATTATCATTCAAGTCTTTTAAAAGAGATTAAGGATTTCAAATTCTTAACTCGGAAAGACTAAGTTGACTCTTATAATTACCTTGGAGGTCAACTCACTTAATTCATTTTGGTTAAGGCAGGTGAAAAGAAATCAATAACATTACGTGCTAAACTTATTTTAAAGGGGTTAAGTGTTAGCCTAAGCTATAACAGTAAACCAGGGCCAAACAACGATGGAACTCCGAGGGTGGACCAGAATTTACCTGGGAGCGCGAGGACAACATGAAACAAAGTATCCCCACCTGTTCGAGAATTAGAACCCGACTTTGATGCTTAAATTTTTTTAACGAGGGGAGACTGTGACATCCAGTACCAGATCTCGTCCGGCAAGTCCGTACGGTATGTGTACTTTCATTATTTACTGTGTGTAAATACAATAGTGTGAACAGTGTTTGTGATAACAGAATTCAAAATACAAGAAACAGTTGTACGTATTCATGTGGAAACTTAAATACCGTAAGTACAACAACGCACGATAAACAATAGTTGTCGGTATTTAGGTGAAAACCTAGGTGCAGTTAAGACAACGAATCAATAATGACAATAGTGTTCAAGTAAATAACAAGAACAAGTCGGTTGCGACCTGATATCCATAGATGACAGGAATCAGATGGCCGACAAATCAGTACGAAAACAATGTGAAAACAGGATGTTTAGTTGAGTCCGTTAGTGAGAAATACAATTCAAAACATAATTGCAGTGTTATTTCAGGATAATGAACTGATAATGTGCTTGCGTGGGTGACGATTCACACAAAATATATGTGGGTTTAACGTTCTGAAATGATGACTGGGAAGTAGAAAACAAAAGTCAGAAAGCTAAACCATCGTCGTGTTCGTTCGAGTGACGATTCGAACGAATACGCGCGATGGTGTCCCAATCTGACGAAACGAAACGAAAATACGACATGAACGATAATAAAGTTAAGAAAATATAATATTTTATGTTTTACAATTTTGAAACTCATCAAAAGAATTAAATAAAACAACTCTTGTATTTAAAAATACGTAATATACGCGTTACTTTCTGGAAACGCAACGAAGACGCGAACCGAGCAATCAAAACGAACCCGAATACCCTCGAGGTATTTAAAGCCTAAATGAGGCTTCCCTTTTCATTTACTCCACCTTCTCACTCTCTAAACAAACACTCCCGTTTTCTCTCTCTCTATGAAAACCCACATTCAATTCATCATATCTTGATCATTTCTGGGCGAAATCAAGCGTTCCTGGTGTCTACACGAAGCTACAAACGTCCTCTACAAGGAAGTACAACTGATCTGGAGTTTTACTTAGCCAAATTCGAGGTATAGATGCCTGAAAGTTCGAAAAACTAGGGTTTTTATCACCCTTTTGTTCGATTCCATCACTTAGCCGGCTAACCATATTGATCTTTCGAACCACAAACCCAAGAGAAGCCCTAGTAGCATACCCATTATCATAGGAACAGCATACAAGATCTCAGGCTCGATGGTGATGATGTTGAAGCTCAACCGAAGGGACAGGTTCGTGGGATCATCAGCTGACCGAACCTGAAGCCCTTGGCCGAACCCCCACTCTCACGAACCTGTGAGCAATAAGGTTGACGAACCCATCAAGGATGAACCTTTGGCCGAACCTATCACCACCACCGAACCTGAGGGTCACGAATCTCCCACACTGATCACCGAACCAGCATATGCTCGACCGAACCTTTCTGTGACGAACCTGTGATATGCGAACCATGCAGAGCCGAACCCTTCCATGTACACAAACCTATGGGTGTTATCACGAACCTTCATGACAGACTCACCAACGCCGAACCCTGCTAGGGCCGAAACATCATCAGAGGGTTCACCAGACCATAGTAGGGCGAACCTTTAGCTTGACTAATCCGCAGGTTCACTGAAACAAAGCACAAAACTATTGATCAGCCACCCTCAACACATTCAGCCATGACCCAATGTTTATTCAGCCATTTCGTATGGGCCCAAGTCAACCCCCAATCGCCCTAGCCCATAAATACTAGATTTGGCCCATGTTGGCTCAGTAGGCCCAAACCCTTGTGCAATTCGGCCCACTCAATTTATTTGGCCCATATGATTTAACTTGGGATAAACACATGAAATGATATTTAAAGGGCTAACATATATGGGGTGGATGATAAAATTAGTTCAAAGGTGGTGACAAGTGTTAGATAAATTGATAAAAACCTAGAAAACTATCATTTCAAGTATAAATTAATTATATACAAAAGAGATTAGATTTTTAGGCAATTATCATTCAAGTCTTTTAAAGAGATTAAGGATTTCAAATTCTTAACTCGGAAAGACTAAGTTGACTCTTATAATTACCTTGGAGGTCAACTCACTTATTCATTTTGGTTAAGGCAGTGAAAAAGGAAATCAATAACATTACGTGCTAAACTTATTTTAAAGGGGTTAAGTGTTAGCCTAAGCTATAACAGTAAACCAGGGCAAACAACGATGGAACTCGAGGTGGACCAGAATTTACCTAGGAGCGCGAGGACAACATGAAGACAAAGTATCCCCACCTGTTCGAGAATTAGAACCCGACTTTGATGCTTAAATTTTTTTAACGAGGGAGACTGTGACATCCAGTACCAGATCGTCCGGCAAGTCCGTACGGTATGTGTACTTTCATTATTTACTGTGTTTACATACAATAGTGTGAACAGTGTTTGTGATAACAGAATTCAAAATACAAGAAACAGTTGTACGTATTCATGTGGAAACTTAAATACCGTAAGTACAACAACGCACGATAAACAATAGTTGTCGGTACTTAGGTGAAAACCTAGGTGCAGTTAAGACAACGAATCAATAATGACAATAGTGTTCAAGTAAATAACAAGAACAAGTCAGTTGCGACCTGATATCCATAGATGACAGGAATCAGATGGCCGACAAATCAGTACGAAAACAATGTGAAAACAGGATGTTTAGTTGAGTCCGTTAGTGAGGAAATACAATTCAAAACATAATTGCAGTGTTATTTCAGGATAATGAACTGATAATGTGCTTGCGTGGGTGACGATTCACACAAACATATATGTGGGTTTAACGTTCTGAAATGATGACTGGGAAGTAGAAAACAAAAGTCAGAAAGCTAAACCATCGTCGTGTTCGTTCGAGTGACGATTCGAACGAATACGCGCGATGGTGACGCAATCTGACGAAACGAAACGAAAATACGACATGAACGATAATAAAGTTAAGAAAATATAATATTTTATTGTTTTACAATTTTGAAACTCATCAAAAATTAATTAAAACAACTCTTGTATTTAAAAAACGTAATATACGCGTTACTTTCGGAAACGCAACGAAGACGCGAACCGAGCAATCGAAACGAACCCGAATACCCTCGAGGTATTTAAAGCCTAAATGAGGCTTCCTTTTTCATTTACTCCACCTTCTCACTCTCTAAACAAACACTCCGTTTTCTCTCTCTCTCTAAGAAAACCCACATTCAATTCATCATATCTTGATCATTTCTTGCGAAATCAAGCGTTCCTGGTGTCTACACGAAGCTACAAACGTCCTCTACAAGGAAGTACAACTGATCTGGAGTTTTACTCAGCCAAATTCGAGGTATAGATGCCTGAAAGTTCGAAAAACTAGGGTTTTTATCACCCTTTTGTTCGATTCCATCACTTAGCCGGCTAACCATATTGATCTTTCGAACCACAAACCCACGAGAAGCCCTAGTAGCATAGCCATTATCATAGGAACAACATACAAGATCTCAGGCTCGATGGTGATGATGTTGAAGCTCAACCGAAGGGACAGGTTCGTGGGATCATCAGCTGACCGAACCTGAAGCCCTTGGCCGAACCCCCACTCTCACGAACCTGTGAGCAATAAGGTTGACGAACCCATCAAGGATGAACCTTTGGCCGAACCTATCACCACCACCGAACCTGAGGGTCACGAATCTCCCACACTGATCACCGAACCAGCATATGCTCGACCGAACCTTTCTGTGACGAACCTGTGATATGCGAACCATGCAGAGCCGAACCCTTCCATGTACACAAACCTATGGGTGTTATCACGAACCTTCATGACAGACTCACCAACGCCGAACCCTGCTAGGGCCGAACGATCATCAGAGGGTTCACCAGACCATAGTAGGGCGAACCTTTAGCTTGACTAATCCGTAGGTTCACTGAAACAAAGCACAAGACTATTGATCAGCCACCCTCAACACATTCGGCCAAGACCCAAAGTTTATTCAGCCATTTCGTATGGGCCCAAGTCAACCCCCAATCGCCCTAGCCCATAAATACTAGATTTGGCCCATGTTGGCTCAGTAGGCCCAAACCCTTGTGCAATTCGGCCCACTCAATTTATTTGGCCCATATGATTTAACTTGGGATAAACACATGAAATGATATTTAAAGGGCTAACATATATGGGGTGGATGATAAAATTAGTTCAAAGGTGGTGACAAGTGTTAGATAAATTGATAAAAACCTAGAAAACTATCATTTCAAGTATAAATTAATTATATACAAAAGAGATTAGATTTTTAGGCAATTATCATTCAAGTCTTTTAAAAGAGATTAAGGATTTCAAATTCTTAACTCGAAAAGACTAAGTTGACTCTTATAATTACCTTGGAGGTCAACTCACTTAATTCATTTTGGTTAAGGCAGGTGAAAAAGGAAATCAATAACATTACGTGCTAAACTTATTTTAAAGGGGGTTAAGTGTTAGCCTAAGCTATAACGAGTAAACCAGGGCCAACAACGATGGAACTCCGAGGGTGGACCAGAATTTACCTGGGAGCGCGAGGACAACATGAAGACAAAGTATCCCCACCTGTTCGAGAATTAGAACCCGACTTTGATGCTAAATTCTTTAACGAGGGAGACTGTGACATCCAGTACTAGATCGTCCGGCAAGTCCGTACGGTATGTGTACTTTCATTATTTACTGTGTGTAAATACAATAGTGTGAACAGTGTTTGTGATAACAGAATTCAAAATACAAGAAACAGTTGTACGTATTCATGTGGAAACTTAAATACCGTAAGTACAACAACGCACGATAAACAATAGTTGTCGGTATTTAGGTGAAAACCTAGGTGCAGTTAAGACAACGAATCAATAATGACAATAGTGTTCAAGTAAATAACAAGAACAAGTCGGTTGCGACCTGATATCCATAGATGACAGGAATCAGATGGCCGACAAATCAGTACGAAAACAATGTGAAAACAGGATGTTTAGTTGAGTCCGTTAGTGAGGAAATACAATTCAAAACATAATTGCAGTGTTATTTCAGGATAATGAACTGATAATGTGCTTGCGTGGGTGACGATTCACACAAACATATATGTGGGTTTAACGTTCTGAAATGATGACTGGGAAGTAGAAAACAAAAGTCAGAAAGCTAAACCATCGTCGTGTTCGTTCGAGTGACGATTCGAACGAATACGCGCGATGGTGACGCAATCTGACGAAACGAAACGAAAATACGACATGAACGATAATAAAGTTAAGAAAATATAATATTTTATGTTTTACAATTTGAAACTCATCAAAAGAATTAATAAACAACTCTTGTATTTAAAAATACGTAATATACGCGTTACTTTCTGGAAACGCAACGAAGACGCGAACCGAGCAATCGAAACGAACCCGAATACCCTCGAGGTATTTAAAGCCTAAATGAGGCTTCCTTTTTCATTTACTCCACCTTCTCACTCTCTAAACAAACACTCCCGTTTTCTCTCTCTCTCTGAAAACCCACATTCAATTCATCATATCTTGATCATTTCTTGGCGAAATCAAGCGTTCCTGGTGTCTACACGAAGCTACAAACGTCCTCTACAAGGAAGTACAACTGATCTGGAGTTTTACTTAGCCAAATTCGAGGTATAGATGCCTGAAAGTTCGAAAAACTAGGGTTTTTATCACCCTTTTGTTCGATTCCATCACTTAGCCGCTAACCATATTGATCTTTCGAACCACAAACCCAAGAGAAGCCCTAGTAGCATAGCCATTATCATAGGAACAACATACAAGATCTCAGGCTCGATGGTGATGATGTTGAAGCTCAACCGAAGGGACAGGTTCGTGGGATCATCAGCTGACCGAACCTGAAGCCTTGGCGAACCCCCACTCTCACGAACCTGTGAGCAATAAGGTTGACGAACCCATCAAGGATGAACCTTTGGCCGAACCTATCACCACCACCGAACCTGAGGGTCACAAATCTCCCACACTGATCACCGAACCAGCATATGCTCGACCGAACCTTTCTGTGGCGAACTTGTGATATGCGAACCATGCATAGCCGAACCCTTCCATGTACACAAACCTATGGGTGTTATCACGAACCTTCATGACAGACTCACCAACGCCGAACCCTGCTAGGGCCGAAACATCATCAGAGGGTTCACCAGACCATAGTAGGGCGAACCTTTAGCTTGACTAATCCGCAGGTTCACTGAAACAAAGCACAAAACTATTGATCAGCCACCCTCAACACATTCAGCCATGACCCAATGTTTATTCAGCCATTTCGTATGGGCCCAAGTCAACCCCCATCGCCCTAGCCCATAAAATACTAGATTGGCCCATGTTGGCTCAGTAGGCCCAAACCCTTGTGCAATTCGGCCCACTCAATTTATTTGGCCCATATGATTTAACTTGGGATAACACATGAAATGATATTTAAAGGGCTAACATATATGGGGTGGATGATAAAATTAGTTCAAAGGTGGTGACAAGTGTTAGATAAATTGATAAAAACCTAGAAAACTATCATTTCAAGTATAATTAATTATATACAAAAGAGATTAGATTTTAGGCAATTATCATTCAAGTCTTTTAAAAGAGATTAAGGATTTCAAATTCTTAACTCGGAAGACTAAGTTGACTCTTATAATTACCTTGGAGGTCAACTCACTTAA